>VDFB02381659.1:0-23853 GCA_007258455.2 Sequoia sempervirens | reverse complement strand
GGAGAGGCATGATGAAAGGATGAAGCTTTGGGGTGTTGTCAATTTTCAGCCGCTCTTGAATGAGGTGATTCAATTTCATCACTAGTGGTTTGAGGTATGCACTCAATTACTTAAAACTCTTAAACCTTCTATCTCTCTTGTATATATATATCTTGTGATCTTTCCTCCCATGGGAATCCCTTCTTGTGGCATTTCTTGTTTGTCAAACGTTGATAGATATTTCCTTATTTTCCTTGTTTCTTAGTGCGAGTTAATATTACTAGATTGCATTGCGGAGTCTGTATTTATCCTATCAGTTAATTTCTTCAATGTTTCTAAGGCTTTCTTCGGTAAATCCATTTTGTACATATCCTGCAATGATGCACTCCATGAGACTACTATTCTTTGAGGCGCACTATCAATCGGTTTGTAGTCCTTGTCTATGCTTCATCAATTACATACATGTCTATCAATGTATTGGAAGCTATTAGATCTACCAAATTTCCCCTCTTGTTATGTTTTGGTGATTTCCCATACCATGTTTGAAGGTTCTTTTTTTTGGAAATGGTAGTAGAATTTGGTTTTTACACCCGACTTTCCACTTGTTTGATAGTTTCAATAGTTTTTTTTCTTTTTATAAATCTATTATGTGCATATCTTGCAGTCAACCTAGTCTATGAAAGTCCATCTCTTTCTAGAATTCTATCAAACAGTGTGCATGCCCTATTCCTAGACTCTTCAATTTTCTTTTTATTTGATAACCTACATGAGATGCTCTTAATAATGTTCTTTTACAATCTTGCCACTGTTTTGCTTCATAATGTGTTCGAGCTAACTGTATATCTACCTCATGATAAGTTGAATCATGTACTGTTAACCCTCTAGTAGAATATTATGCTATAAGGGTTGTCTTTGGTATGCCTCTAGTCGAATGTATCAAAGGTCGGATTCAAGAAATCGATTACTAGAAATAATGGCCTTCGGCTGATAACTCTTGTCTACGTAGACCATAGGTTTCTAATTAAGTTTATTTTTCTTAGCATGCTACCCCAACCACGGCTTCGTGGTTCTTCTCATGTCTAATCTTTAATGTATATTGAATATAATAATTTTGTAGATTTGTTAAAGCTAGGAACTATTTCTATTTACATCAAAATTTGAGGTTTTTCTTTAATATATTATATGATATATGTTATCACCCATATTCAATTGGTAATAGTGACCTTCATGTTTAATCCTTCACTGCGCAAGTTATTCAAAATGTTTATCCATTTATTTGATTGGCTAAGAATTCTTATGCTAATATGCCCATATATTTACCTCTTTGATTGTTGATCTTTCTTTAGAATACGTTGGCACATATGGTGGGCATGTGACATTAAGTTAAGTCTAGTTTAGAAGTGATAGAATCCTGATAGAATAGTTGGTAACCTGTGTACCTATGGTTTAATTTTCTTTAATTATTGATGTCATGTTCAACCTTTATTATTGTCGCTCCAAGCAAACAACAACTAGAATTAGACTTAGCTGATATGCCCATTCGCTTCTTTCTTTAATCTTTGTCTTCTCTAGATTGAATGTGTCAGCCTAAAATTAGGAATAAACTCCAATTGGATGCTTGGCATGTGTTCTTTGTGGTCTTTTTTCTTGTTCACTAGTAGTCGAATAAGCTCTTACCTAGTAGAATGAATCGATATTGAGATCCCTATCTTGCATTAGAATTATTTCTAATCTTACCTCTTACATCTGGCATATTCAATGTTGATCAATTGCAAATCATAGGCAAATTATAGTTAATGGTCAATTACAAACTATCGGTGTTTATAGTTAATGAAGTTTTTATTTGATCAGTTACAAATCATTTGCATGTGTTCGGTATTCTTGATGAACGAATGAATGTGTATTGATATGAAAAAAAAAAAATTAGTAATTGAAATACGTATTTAAAAGCCATACCATTCAAGTTGTCGTGGTTGTCTAATGCTAAAAATAGACTATAGTTATTCGAAAGAGTATGTCGACCGATCTATGTACAATCCTTTGGCAATTGCATGTTGTATATATATATATATATATAGTTGTGTGTATTTATATAAGTATTTATAGATATTAGGTATTTTTATAATCCTAGAATTATAAATAATAGATATACTATTATATAGATTTGTTAGTATCAAGTTTATATATTAAGAGATTATATATTTATTATTTTGGGGTATGGTTAAGTTGTAGATTAAACATTATTCTCTTATCTTTGTATCTATTATATCTTTAAGAAATCAACTATGAGTTAAACCTTGATGTCATGTGTTACCGTTGCTAAACTAGAACAATATAGAAGTGGAGTAATGTTATAGAAGTAATGTTTTTTAAGAGTTTTCTTTAATTTATTAGTAATATTATAACATTAAATTTATTTAGACTTGAGTTGGTACATATTGTGTGACATTTGAAACTTACAATATATCATTTGGTTGTTTTAATGTATTGCAAGTAAAATGCAAAAATGTATGCATGGAACCTCTTAAAAGAAGATTGTTAAATGTGAAAGTGCCTTATCCTTTGGCAATTATATTACTTGTTTTGTTTATTGTATGTTATCTAGTTGTGAAAACCATTTTTTTTGTTTCTTGGTTCCATTACTAGATTGATTGCTACATGAAGTGATTACTTGTAAACCCATTCTTCAACCCATGTTTTATTATTGTGTGGAATTTTCTGTATGAAGCAAGTGATTAGTTAAGATTTGGGAGTGATTGTGGGTTAGAGTGTAAATGTTTAAATCATCTTGTGAAGTGAAAATTAAGAGTCTTTCAGAGGCTAGGGGATTTTTCTTCTTGGTAGTATTCTTTGATAATCTTGAGATGATTGTTGTATTAAATGTGTATATGATGGTTGCTAGCCTTGCACAATGTATTCACCAATGTGGTTGGAACTTGTGAGCGAGAAGGGTTTTTCCTTGCCTTGTGATTATGTTAATGAGTTTTATAATTGTACAAGTTGTCTTGCTCTTTAGATTTCTTTGGGTCTCCTAGTTGTCAGTAGGGGAGTGGCTCTCAATGGGGGTCCGATGCACAAAGTGGCATGTCCAAGGTAACTCATTGTGAGTTTAATCAAGTGATAACCTAAAATAAACTAGGGGATTGGGTAGTTCAGATTAATCAAGATAATGCCTCACTCATGGCTCAAGTGCTTGTTTAGGCTTGAGATGAGTGGGAAGGCCTAGAATGGCAAGATCAACTCCCTGGTCAGACTAGAAGGTATGTTGATCCCACATGAGTTTGTATGGGGGTCCAGCGGCTAGTAGAGGTGGCCAAGAGGTTTGGTAGCCTAGGAAGGTTACGCCAGGGTAACCCATGGAAAAATATGTGATGACACTTCTCTTACGACAACCTAGTATTCCCTTTCTTTTTGCTTCCCTCGATGTTGACTGCCTCTAGAAATGGTGTTACTGTCATGTGTTGTTGTACCGTACTTGTATATTAGATTCATGTTAGCCCTTGTGTTGTCTTTTGTCTCTTGGCTATTTGTGGTGGGACCTTAGTGCTATCTCCTAGCATGGGGGGTGGACCTTAGGGTACCACATGGTTGGGTGCAACGTTCTATGCACTCCATTGGCTTCCCTCACCTTGTTCATGTTCACGGTGCCTTCTCCTAGTTATGAAGACTTATACACTTGTTCTAGTTCATGTGGAGTATCTTCATGTATTTGTATTGTACTATAATTCAATTGTATCATGCATCATACCTTTGATGTACTCTCCCCACATGTATACGAGTAGACATTGTTGTTCTAGATGTTAAGATGTAATGATGTAATTAATTGTTGAATGCTCTCTCTCTCTTGTAAGGATAAATGTAATTGATTTTGTTGTAATTATCTTTGATGTAGTTGTATTGTTGACATGAAATGGTTATATCATATTATCAAATGGATTTTGTTTAATGTGATTAATTCAATAATATTCAGTTCTTATTGTTTATGTTCATAGGGATCCGGTATCGTGGATTTGATACCTTAGAGGGTTGAGATTAGAAAATAGACTATTGTTCTATTGCAATTTTTGTATACATTGTACTTTCAAAAAAAAAAATTGTTCCATTTTAGTGTTGTTTTTAAGTTGTCCTCTAGGGTTTCGTGGCAAGGTGTTACACATAACATCACTAAAACATGGCAACTGGAGCCACCTTGTGGCACTCCTATGAAAAGCATTGATAGTAGATGTTGTTGGGTTTTCAAGAAAGTGCATGATGTCAACACATGTCACCTCCATGAATGTAATGAAAATTGAACAAGTAAGCTTGTGGGTCCAAAAGAGTGAAGCCTTATGAAAAATAACAAATTGAACCCATCAGAGGTTGCCATAGATATGATCTACAAAAAGTATTATTTTGAAATTGATGATTGTAACATTTGTTATCACTTAGGATGGTAAATCATGTATAATAAAAAATCTTCTTACAGATTAGATACAAAATATAAGATCTCTAATATTTTAGTCATCATGATATGCATAATCAATATATCTGGTATTGTAATATACATATTGTTGCTAATTTTTTAGGTTTCACTTTTATTTTTTATCACTTCAATTTAAATATAATGATTTTCTAAAGATAATGGAGTAATAGAGATACACCATATAGATGGGATATGAGAATCTATTGCTCGATTTATTTAGTATTTCTAGGAAAAAATAACTACATCAATAAAATAGAGCTTGCAACAAAAGAACTCTTGGATCTTACTATGTCTAGCTAAGATGTTAAAAATTTAATAGGTTATCATTCACAAGTAATGAATTTCCTCGTTACATTTATCAAATATAATAATTGAGGGAGACTCTCCCTCGAACACACCTGACACAGATAATAACATTCAAGAACAAAAAACATGCTACTTTATTATACTCCTAGAAATAATCTACATACATGCAATTAAATTCAATACAACTATTTGGTCACAAGACCACTATTACAAAAAATTGGGCTGCAAATGCATGTAGAAAATTAGACATGGAAGTGTGTGAATGGAAATAATGGCCATTGAAACCCAAACCTTTGTTTTGTGCTAAAAAGAAAGAATTTTTTCTTTCTCATCCAGAATCAACCCCTTTCATTCTTCACTACTTTACCATTTTTTTCTTTCTAGCTAACTATCACTTCTATTTTTGGAACCTAACAAATACAATTGCCCCTTTTTTTGGCCTAAGAAATTTCTTAATTATTAGTCTAACTTTCAATAGCCATACCCTTTGACTCGAGCATTGGATTGACAAACTATCTGCATCGTTGGAAGGATCTTGATGAGAATTAGGCCCACAAAAGGTCCATAAATGGTCCTTTTCATATTTGGCCAATTTTTGAGCCAATCTGGAACCTCTAAGTTCCTCAAATTTGACTTTAATTATTTTTAAAGGGATTTTGAAGATAAAACATTAAAATATCACAAGTGAGAAATGGTATTGAAGTGATTTCTTCACCATTAGCTTCATTTCACCATTCTAGAGTTCTCTATAATAGTTCATGTCCATACATGCATAAATGCTAACTTAGTAAAAACAAAAACCTACTATTTTTAGCTATTCCAACTTACTAAAAATAGTAGCACTGTCATTTTTAGTCCGTATTGAAAATTTATTCACAAGGTCTAAAAACTCAAAATAAACATTATTTTTTATGCAAGATTTATCTTACACCCTAGATGCTCCCGCATCAAACATCCAAGGTAATTTGAGAAGTGACCTTGTCACATCTCAAGCATTCTAAGGAAAACCAAGATGGTTAGCCTCTACCTTAGATAGCCATGATAGATCTTCAACAATACTTCATTTCCAATTAGCCAAGTATTCTTCATATTGCCTATTTCTTGTAATTCTACCCACATGGATATCCAAGATTTCTTCTATCTCCTACTCCTTTAAAGTAGGTGCCAACATATTCCATTGTTCTCTTATTGGTCCATCCTCCATATCTCCTTCATGATATTCTATTAAAATCAGCAATGTTAAACATAAGAGATGTTTATCCCACTCAACAACTCTACCTCATAAGCATTTCCTGAATCATGCTTCTTCAAGCTCTTGCATGGTCCAAATTTCTTCATTTCAACTTTTTATAGGTTCCCATTGGGAACCTTCTTTCCTTAGTTGGAACATGACTTCATCTCCAACCTAGAATTCCTTATATCTCCACTTCTAATTTCCCTTAGCCTTGTACTGATAATTCATCTTAAGGATATGATTTCTTACCTCTTCATGCAAGCTCTTCAGGTGTTCTGTAAAATCTTCAACCTCAACACTAATTTTATCTCCTTTCTCAATATTTCTTAACTCAGAAGCATTTCTTGGATTATTCCCATATACACTTTGGAATAGGGATTTACCAGTATTTTTGTTGATAAAATTGTTATATGCAAAATTTTCTTGTGGCAAAACCAAATCCCATCCCTTGGTCTTATCTCCTACTAAGCATCTCAGCAAGTTTCCCAAACTCCTATTTACCACCTCTATCTACCCATTAGTTTTTGTATGTTGTGCAAACTAAACTTCAAATCATTCTTCAACTTCTTCCACAATGTTCTCCAAAAATATCTAAAAAAATTGGTATCTCGGTTTTAGACTATAATCTTTGGTAGACCATGTAGTCTAACCAAGTGTTCTCTAAAGAATATCTTTGGGATGTGAACAACATCATTCGCCTTATGACATGGAATGAAATCTTCCATCTTTGAAAATATATCCACCACCAGACATATTGAGTCATGTCCTTTCCATGTTCGATAAACCAAGAACAAATTCCATATTGATATCTTCCCATGGCCTCTTTGGTATAGGTAATGGCATATAAAACACAATATTTTGACTTACCCCTTTATCCATCTGAAATACTCTACAAATATGCATAAAATTCTTTACATCTTGGTGTAACTATGACCAATAATAGTTCTTATTTATAAGATCAATGATCTTATCTTGACCAAAATGTCCAGCCAATCCTCCACTATGCTTCTCCATAATCAATTTCTCTCTCATAAAACTCTACATAATATAGAATTGGATTCCTCTAAGAAACATAGCATCCTAGATTATGAAATCCAACCACCTTTTCCTATCCAAATAAATAATTTATAAATAATCCTTCTAGGCCTTTGTAAATTCTAGATCTTCAAGATACAAAATCTTGAGTTCATTGAACCTAATATCTTCTATCTTCACCTCTATCAACTGTTAGTGTAATTAATATTTAATTACACTTGCATAACTTTACTTAGGTAATATTTTAATTCCTAGGTTAATTATTCTTATCCTTATCTTTTTGAGCTATCTTGTTGCTCAAGATAAGATTAGGGTTATGCATACTTTGCTTTTATAAAGAAAATCATTCTCATGTAATTATGAATTCCTAAATAATAAGATTTTGCACAGCTTCTTGCAAAGCTTTGTTTTTTCTGATTTTCTCTTTTGTGGAAGGTTTATTGGTTTGTATTTCAAATCTTGGTTTCTAACATGGTATCAGAGCATTGATTTGCAGCCCCTTCTCAATTTTTTGAGAAAATCATTGCAGAGTAGTTCGGGATTCCTTGAGGGTTTCATACCTTGAGATTGTCTCTCTATTTGGGTGCTCTTGCATGGTTACTTTCAGTGCTTGTTGGAGGAAATCTAAGCTCATTTTTGAGTCCAAGGCTATCGAAAAAGTCAAGATCGGCTTTTGTTTCGCCTAAATTTGACATTTTATGCCAGAGTTATGAGGGTTTGAAGATTTGTCAGATCTAGGAGTTGTGAAGCTTCTGGTGCATTTTCAGGCAGATCAGACCTCGCCATCAGATCCACAACATTTGAGAGATGAAAAATGACATATAACTCACCTATATTCGGCGTCAATTGTTCATGAGGCAATTTTTTTTACCCAGCAGGCCGTATAGGCCACCAGGTACAGGGTGCGATTATTTGTTCGTAGAATAAAAAAATATATATTCATTTTTATATGTTCTACATTAAATATTTTTAAATTGGGCTATTTGTATTTGGGCAATCAATATATATTTTGGTGGCATATTTAAATGTTATGGGGGGGTTTATTTTTTGCATGCTGCATTTTCTGGTACTATCGTACCTTTGTCTGCAGCATTGTCAGCCCCCACCAACAGTTTCGTACCCTCCAGTCGGCTTCTTTATTTTCTTCGGTGCCCGCTACAACTGTTGGCTTTCTTTTCTCCTACCATCAGCTTCCCCTTCTTCTCTCACCGGCCAGCTCCCATCTCTGACCCCTCTTGCCCCCATTGCCTAAGCGTCGGTTCTATTACCAATCGGGGGCTCCGCCCAAGGGGGTGGTGCCGCCCCACCGCCACCACAGGCGGCGGACCTTTTTTTGCCCCGTTGAAGGATGAGGTCACATGGGGAACCGTCGGCCAGAGCAAAAGGTGCTGAAAATTTGCCCCCATTTAGCCTTTGAGTACCCTGATTTGCCCCCAAATAGACATTTTTTTCATTTTGTCATAACTTTTGATCCCGGAGGCGAATTTTTTGAAACAAGATATCGTCAGAAAGCTGGCAAGCCCAATTTTCTAATGGTACAATTTTTTCTCAGAGATTTTTCTGGTTGATGGGATTTTTTTCCTGTTGAAGTCAAATGTTTAGATTTCACTCCAAAGGGCATATCTTTTGACTCGGTGATCCTTTTTTTGCCATTCTCGTGGCATCAGAAAGTTGATTCTATCCTCTACACAGATCTGACATCAATTTTAATTTTTTTTTATGCATGTTAGAATTATCTCCTTTTACAATCATTGGGTTATTATAATAAATGAACTGAGATAAAGTTCCATCAAGGGGGTTTCTTGCATAATAATCTGATTAGAGTGTGCATGCACTTTGATCTCCATATTCATCTTGATTTGTTGACAACTCGCATGGGTTATATCTTGTTTCTTAGTTTCTTTTGGCCACATCTTGCTCTTGCTTGACACATATCATATTTACCTCAGTTCACACTTTAGATTGGGAGTTTATGGTTATTGATCCGCATTGGTTCAGATCCTTCTCAGTTTGAGGGCCATGTTTTTATGGTTAATATTCTAGAGTCTTTATGGTACTTGTTCCCATGGAAGAGTTTTAGTCTCAGTTTGGCATCAGCATCGAGATACACAATTTCCAAATTTTGTCATCATTTCATCTAATGTTGCTTCACAGATTCCAGGGTTGTTCTAGTTTGTGAGTTTTCTAGTGTTCCATGGCATCAGGTCTACTTTCGCATTATTATGATTTTGCCTAAGTCCTTCAGTGACTCTTATTTGGTTTCTTCTAGAAAGAAGTATCTTTCCTTGCTTGTCAGATTTTGGTTCCATTGTTACTCCATAGTCTTCTTCCAGTGCTTCTTTGTAGCAGTCATCTCATTGTAGGGGGGTTTTTTCCCACTGGGTTTTCCTTCTCTACCTCATTATTGCATTTGTACTTGGGTACCTGATCAGGCCTTGTTGGGACCCATTCATGCTTTCTTGCATTCATCTTAGTTTTAGGTGCATGCTTTTTAGTCTCCCTAAGTTGCACTTATGGGGGGGTGTTAGTGTAATTAATATTTAATTACACTTGCATAACTTTACTTAGGTAATATTTTAATTCCTAGGTTAATTATTCTCATCCTTATCTTGTTGAGCTATCTTGTTGCTCAAGATAAGATTAGGGTTATGCATACTTTTCTTTTATAAAGAAAATCATTCTCATGTAATTATGAATTCCTGAATAATAATACTTTTCACATCTTCTTGCAAAACTTTTCTTTTTCTGATTTTCTCTTCTATGGAAGGTTTTTTGGTTTGCATTTCAGATCTTGGTTTCTAACATCAACAATTTTTTTCTTTTGCTTAAGGTATCTACAACTCTATTTGACTTCCCACTTCATTGTTCTAAAAGAAATGTATAACTCTATAAAAAATCAACCCATTTTAAACGACTTTGGGTCAATTTCCCTTTACTCCTAAGGTACTGTAAGGCTTGATGATCGGTATATAAAATAAATTCTTTTGGCAACAAATAGTGCCTCCATTTCTTCAAAGCTTGAACTATTGCATAAAATTATTGATCATATATAGAATATTTTCTATTGGCATCATTCAATTTCTCACTAAAATAGGAAAAAGGCTTACCTTCTTGACTCAAAATAGGTCCTATGGCACTACCACTAGCATCAGAATCTACTTGGAACACCTTATTGAAATCCATAAGCACCAAAAAAAAAATTCTCTATGAATTTAGTATTAAACAAATCAAAACTCTTAGTTTCTCTGGTAGTCCACTTAAACTCCTTTTTGTCCCCTCTCATTATCTATGTTAGGGGTGGACAAATACTACTAAAAATCTTAATACATTTTCTATAAAAGCTTGCCAAACCATGAAATGATATTACCTCTGTAACATTCCTTAGTGTAGACTACTCAATAGTAACCTTTACTTTATCTAGGTCCATCTTAATTCCCTTAATAGAGACTAAAAATCCTAGATATATCAACTCCTTAAAAAATTGCATTTTTTGAGGTTAATTAAACATTTCTCTTCCCTCGACTTCTACAAAATTCTATGGATATGAAAAAAGTGTTCTTCTAGCATCTTACTAAAATTTAAAATTTCATCCAAAGAAAAAATGACAAATTTACCCAAAAAATATTTTAATACCTCATCCATGAGTAGTACGAATGTGTTTGGTGTATTAGTTAGCCCAAATGGCATGACTAACCATTCATGCAGTCCCTCCTTGGTTTTGAAGGTTTTCTTCCAATCATCTCCCTCGTTGATCTGAATATGATGATATTTGATCTTCAATTTGATCTTTCTGAAGTACTTAGTTGCACTCAAGAAATCCATAATTCCATCCATCCTTAGTAAGGGGAATCTATACTTGATTGTAATCTTGTTAATGGCTTGAGAATCTGTAGAAATTCTCCATTCTCCATCCTTATTTTGTGCTAGTATTGCAAGTACCACACATGGGCTCAAGCTCTCTCAGATCAGTCCTTTCTTCAACAACTCATAGACCTATATGTTCAGTTCCTCATTCTTTATAGGAGTCATTTTATAGGTGAAATGATGAAAATAGGAGAGTTCCTATGGTTTCCCAAAATGAAAAGGTGGATCCAAACAAGGAAAAGGGTTCATATCTTTCATCAATTCATTAGGAAATGAGATCTAGACAATGAAATGACAATCAACCTCAAGGTGAATCAAGTCAAAGTGTGAATCTAAAAATTTCCCTTCTTTGCAAGGACAAGGGTTTAGGCCAAACAAGACTTTGGGGAGAAAGTTTAAAAATAGCAAATAAACTCCAAAATGAAATATACAAAGTGGATCTAATAGATTTAGCATAAAATTGAAGGAACCAACAGAGTTTCTAGAAAAAATGAGAGTAATAAATGTTGTTCACCTTTCAAAAGTTGTTCCTTCTACAAGTTGAGCAAGAACTCATTTTTCCCTAGGGCGAATGGGTCCTAGCAGACTTTTATGAAAAAATCTGAATTTCAGATTGAAGCTTGAGACATACAATTCTTTCATGTAACATGATATCTCTGATCACGGATATGGATCTAAGCAAAATCTGCAAAACAAAATTTGTTGTTTGTTGGTGGATAGGGGTTTGCCTAGGTCAAACCCCAAGTTTGGTAATTAAACCTTGATGAAGAACATAGATCTAAAACATGAAATGTATGTGCAATCCTAACCTTAAGTGTGTCTAAGACTAAGACTAATAATGTAAAGAAACCCTACTCAAGTGTGCTAGAATATGATCCCTAAATGAACATGCACAAAGATGAAGACCTACTTTAGGAGATCTCAAATCACCTTAATAAGTCATAAATCTGATTTTACCATCCTTAGGCTGAAAGTAGAATGACAATAAAGATGGAATAACTTAGGAAACAAGTCATTAAGCTTGGTTGAATCTATTGTGCATCTTCCAAAACCTAGAATCCATCATGATCCTCTATAGGCATCTATCATCACTTCTTTGATAATGCTTGATCTTGATATCAAAAGGAGCTTGAAGACCTGCAAAAATAACTCCAATGCTACTCCAAAACTTCACTTTTGAATGCTTCTCTTTTCTCTTGAATATGAATGCTTGATCTCATATGACTTTCTCTTGTCTAGCTTGATTCTTCTCTAGTGTAAAATGAATGTGACTTAGTTTTATAGGCTTCATATCCCGAAAGCTGACATGTAAAATTTGCATTTGAGAGATTGAAATGCTACCAAAAATATATCAAAATTTTAGTTTGAGGAATTTAATAAGAACCCATTCGCCTATGGGAAAACATATCCTAACTTAAAACTTCAAGACGCCTTAAAATGTTGGGGCATTAATTTGATCCATAACATTTATTCAATGTGGGTTGTGGTGTTGGGAATTAAATAAAATTAAGTAAAATAGGCCTTGGGATACATGATAAAGGGGTATTAGGGGCCTATTGATGATATTTTTATAATGCATTAATGAAAAGGTCACCAAAATAGGTCCAAATAAGTGTGAATTGTACTTTCCTAGAAAGGGGTACAATTTTCTACACTACATGTAGCCCCCACTTTAGCAGCCATATAAAAAGGATGCTCATATGGATTCATTAGGGAGAATGAATCCCCCACCGTAGTTATCTGCAAAACCACAATGTTAGGAACTGCATCCTAAAACATAGATTTGTTAGTCACTCAAAAATCCTCTTATCAAATTTCTACAGAGAATTGAATTTGAGGGTAGATGTATGCCCCCTTGATTCTACTTGCTTTATGGAGGTGGAACTAGGGTAGCCATGAAACCACATTGAATTACTTAAGTCTTGTCATAGGGTATTTCCAAGTACCATACCACATAGTGATAGAAAATTGATGAGATCGAGACTAGAATTACAAATCCAATGCAACAAACGACATTGAAAATGGATTTCTCTAGCCCCCAATATGTTGATTTGAATGAAATATAGATAAAGTAAAATATACATATTTTTAATTAAACTAGGTATATATCAATGAAAATGACTTTTATTAATCTCATTTTGACATTTACCTTCTTACATTTTACCTTTGTGTAGAGTGATCTAGGATGCCAAGCCAATGAACCTACATGCCTCCCAGATTTGATGTTCTCAATGATGAGGTGGAACGGTGTGCTATCTGACCTATGGTGAGTAGATTCTTCGCTGCTTTGTCTTCATTTTCATGCATTTATAGTATCTTTTTTTTAATGTTTTTTTAGAATGTTTAGGACCTTGGAAAAGATAGTCACAAAGCATCCATCGCCTGCGCAAAGTGTCCCACTTTGGCGCAAAGTGGAATTGTCTAAAGTGTCCAAGCCCCCATCCAAAAATTGCACGTGTCTAAACTAGTTGTAAAGTATCCTAGAGAAACTTTAGTGTACTTTTTAATTATTTTAATGAATATATTTAGGATTTATTTAGTTTATTTTATTGCTTAGATCCCTCCCTGAGCCCATTACCATCTTAGAGGAAAATAGTTATGTTTCCTTCGAGACCTCTTCACACAGATGTCAGAGGAGGAGATCAATATCTTATAGGATACATGATTATTTTGGGTTTATGCTAAGTCACCAATGAGATACCATGATGCCATGCCGCTAGCCTTAGTAGAGAGGTGGGATGTTGATACTTGCACCTTTCATCTACCTACTAATGAGATGACAATGACTTTAGAGGGCATTAAGTACATTCTACAGTTACCCATCTAGGGCAAGGTTGTACACTCGATGAATGAGTGCACACATGAGGAGATGTGAAATAATATATTATATTTTCTAGGGCACCTGATCCAAGAGTTGATCGTCGAGCCTTGTGTTGAGATGAGATGGATTATACATGCACAAATGCCACTGATTCAATAAATTATGATTGTCACCACAACGCTCACACTAGTTCTAGCCAAACAATGGGCCCACCTAGATGGAGGGTTGGTTCACATTATTTGAAACATGGAGTAGTATTGGATTGTTTATTCCTGGAGTCACAGTATGCTAGCAAATTTGTACTATGATCTCAAGTGATTTTTTTACTAGGAGCTTGATAGTATAGTGCACTAAACACTCTTATAGGTGTGGTGTCTTGAGCATATCACATGCACTAGACCCATAGGTTATCCTACCATAGTAGTCATGGGCTACCCATAGGCCTACAATTATTCACTAAGGAAGGCATGGAAGGAGGGATATTTGCTTCACTAGTGTATTAGATTTGATCGATTGGAGGAATGTGATATATCATGGAGACCATATCTCAGGATACCACAATGGGCAGATGATAGAAATGAGCTAGTCAGACTTCAGCAGGATCGGTTTGTTCTAGGGTGACATGACTATATAGTGATACCTTTCTATTATGATCTCATCATGCACCAATTTGGACAGATATTGGTTCCACCACAGGCTTGACCTAGGTATATATGATCAACATGGAGTTCCCCTAGAACTGGAGACACCCATTGTCTTACTATTGAGGATGTGTACAATAGTGATTTAGAGGATGAGGACCAGGATATGCCCCCAGTCTCCAATATTGATGACATAGGAATCACACTAGCCTATGACCAGTGGTGGGTAGGAGCATGATCATCCCACGTCTTTCCTATACATCACCTTGTGGGCCATGCAGGACCTCTTCCTTGAAATGAGACTAATTCCCAAATTTAAATGCAATGTTTTAAATTGATTTCTAAAGATTAAAAATAAATAAAATTTCATACAAAAATCTAATATAATATTTAAAGCTCAATTAAAGACTTTGAAATTAAATTGCATTTAATGAATTGATCAACAATTTCACTCAAACACATTAAATTATGTAGTAAATAAATTAATAATTCAAAAAAAACTCAAAGGGCTTAAAACAAATTTATTGCTCAGAAAATTTATTAACATTGACACTTATCTTTGAAATGTGCAAAAGAAATCCCCAACTATTGTTGGAATGGTCCTTGGTTCAGCCTCTTCTGTCTATGAGTAGTTTGGGAGGAAAGCAGACTTGGCTACTCTACACGAGTGTTGGTTCCACCGGAACAATGCTCAACACTCGTGCCACAAAACCATGCCCTGGCCAGGACCATCTTGAGTGCACGCACTTGTACCCCAAGTTGGACACCCACTATAGGAGTGCCCCTTCTTCGTCCTACTCACAGCCTGCTAACCTTGAAACCCTATTCCCGCAATGTGCTCCACTTTATTTTCCTTTTTTTTTTTCCATGTCCCTCAATAATTTAGTTTTCACAGGTTTTATACAACACAAAGGGTAGTTCCAACCGACACACCCTTTTACAAATAATAATTACATCCCGTGAAAACTCTAATTATTATTTTATTACATTTTCTTTCACGAACTATTACATTAGTTCTTATATTTATTTACTTATTTACTTAGTTACTTTTATTCTATTTTATTTTTTTTACTTTTCTTCCACGGGAAAAAAGTCTCATAACAATTATCCCCCTGTTGTTTAGTTGCTGCCCTCAGTAGCTTGATGATTTTCTGCATCACACATACATATGAATAAAATAGCCTTTAGCTAAACAAATGAGGATATTGGTCTTTAATAAAATCAACATTTTCCCAAGTAGCACTATCATTATCACAATGACTCCATTTAATTTTTACTTCATTTATAACTTTATTTCTCAATATTCTAGATCTTTTTTCAATTATTTGTTCTGGTTCAACCTTAAATTCACAAGAAGGTTCAATAGAAATAGTTTTCCAATCAATAACATGATTTGCATTGTATATATATTTCTTAAGTAAACTTACGTGAAATACATTATGGATTTGCAATTGAGGGGGTAAAGCAAGTTTATAAGCAACATCCCCTAATCTTTCTAATATTTCAAAAGGTCCACAAAAACGAGGAGCTATCTTAGAATATTTACCCAGTTTTAACGAACTCCTTTTTGGTTTGACTCTAAGAAAAACATGTTCACCAACCTCAAAATCTCGAGTAGACCTCTTAGAATCTGCCCAACTTTTATACCTATCTTGGGCAGCCTTCATATTTTGTTTGGCTTTATTAATAATGGCTTCCATCTCTAACAAGTTTTCATTCTCATACCAAACTTTATGGACAAGATCAGACCATGAAATGGGTGTATTACAATTTCGGCCATAGACAGCTTCAAAAGGTGACATCTTAATGGTGGAATGATATCCTTGATTGTATGCAAACTCTACCAAGTGTAAATAGTCTTCCCATGACCCAGGTTTATCCATGGTATACATTCACAACATGTCTTCTAAGATTCTATTAACCCTTTCTGTTTGGCCATCAAACTCGGGATGATAGGCAGTACTAAAATTTAAATGAGTCCCAAGTTCTACAAATAGAGATTTCCAAAAGGAGGAGGTAAACCTAGGATCTCGATCTGAAATAATGTTCTTTGGAATACCATGTAACCTAACAATTTCTTTGACAAAAATGTGGGCAATATCAGAAGCAGAGGATTTTATTTTGATAGGTATGAAATGTGCCATCTTGGTTAATCTATCCACCACTACAAAAATAG
Organism: Sequoia sempervirens; assembly: GCA_007258455.2. NCBI lineage: Eukaryota > Viridiplantae > Streptophyta > Pinopsida > Cupressales > Cupressaceae > Sequoia > Sequoia sempervirens. The sequence continues at coordinate 7,335 of VDFB02381659.1, read as the reverse complement.
AGTCATGTCCTTTATGTGTTCGAGGTAATCCAGTAATGAAGTCCATACTAATTGACTCCCATTTCCAAGTCGGAATAGACAAGGGTTGCAAGAGGCCTGGAGTTTTACATTGTTCCGCTTTTACCTTTTGACAAGTTAAACATTGTTGAACATAAGTACGAATTTCAGTCTTCATTTGAGGCCAAAAGTAGTTTCTTTTGATTGAGAGATAGGTCTTCTGGAATCCAGGGTGTCCGGCTATTGGGATATCATGAGAGTCTTTCAGTATTTGAGATTTAAGGTTAGGTATATTAGGAATGCACAACCTTCCTTTGTAATAAAGGAGACCATTGCTACTCAACAAATAAGATTCTAATCGATCTTTCAAATGGACATTAGAGGAGGGGTTTTGGAGGCCTTCATAAATGGATTGAAAGTAGTCATCAATAGGTAACTTGGATTTTATATCTTGTTCAAATTGGCTTCTCTCAAGGGTCAAGGCATTAACACATAATCGTCTTCGACTTAAGGCATCTGCCACTACATTTTCTTTTCCAGGAACATATTGGATGGTGAAATCATATTCAGTTAAGAGTTCCATCCATCTTCTTTGTCTCATATTAAGGTGAGGTTGAGTAAAGATGTGTTGGAGACTACGATGGTCAGTTTTTAATATAAACTTATTCCCTAATAAATAATGGCGCCAAACCTTTAAAGCATGGACAATGCCTAGTAATTCAAGATCATGGATTGGATAATTTCTTTCAGTAGGTAACAACTTTCTAGATTCATAACACACCACTTGGTTATCTTGCATTAGAACACCGCCGATACCTGTGCCGCATGCATCAGTGATCACAACAAAAGGCTTACTAAAATTAGGAATACAAAGGATAGGTGCAGATGTTAATAAAGTCTTTAGTGTGTGGAAAGCTTTATCACATTCTGGAGTCCAATTATAGCTTTTTTCTTTCTTCATTAGATCGGTCAAAGGTGAAGCTATCTTGGAATAATTCTTAACAAAACGACAATAAAACCTAGATAATCCTAGGAAACTTTTAACTTCATGCGCATCCTTTGGGATAGGCCAATCTTGAATTGCCTTAATTTTAGTAGGGTCGGGTGAAATACCTTTTTCAGAAATAACATGTCCTAAGTAAGATACTTCTGATTTGAAGAATTCACACTTGCTAAGTTTGGCATATAACTTATTCTTTCACAAGGTTTCTAGTACCATTTTGAGATGTTTTTCATGTTCTTTTTCATTTTTTGAGTATATTAAGATATCATCTAGGAAAATGATTACAAACACATCCAAAAATGGGCGAAAGATATCATGCATTAAGGTCATAAAAGTTGCAGGTGCGTTAGTTAAACCAAAAGGCATAACTACAAATTCATAATGACCATATCATGTTCGAAAGGCAGTTTTGGAAATGTCAGATTCTTTAATACGAATTTGATGGTATCCTGATCGTAAATCAATTTTGGAAAAACATTTAGCACCATGTAATTGATCTAGGAGATCATCAATTCGAGGTAAGGGATACTTATTTTTTATGGTTAATTTATTAAGTTGTCGATAATCTATACATAACCTCATGGTGCCATCTTTCTTTTTGACAAATAATACTGGTGTACCCCAAGGAGAGACACTTGGTCTTATTTTTCCTTCCTTAAGTAATTGTGTCAACTGAATTTTTAGTTCTGTTAATTTAGGGATAGATTGACGATAGGGAGCTCTAGAGACTGGTTCTGCTCCGGGAACTAAATCAATTGCATGTTCTACAGATCTTTTTGGGGGTAGACTATCTAAATCTTCAGGAAAAACATCTTTGAATTCTTGCACTACGGGTTTGATATTGATGTCTAACTTGAATTTATCACCTGTTTGAAAAATCATAGCACAAAATATCTTACAATTTTTCCTAGCACTACGCTTGATTTGCATAGCTGAAATGGTTTTAATGTGAAGAGGTCTATTCTCCCCCTGTAAAATTTGACATGTCCCCATGTTAGAGTTTATGATGACTTGTTTGTTTTCACAACCAAGGAGGGCATTATTTCTTTCCAACCAACTCATACCTAGAATGGCATCATATTTACCAAGATTCAATACATGAAAATGATCACATGTTACAAAGTTATCTAACTCAAATTCTAAGTTTTCAATAAGCATACCAGTTTGTTTTACTATTCTACCATCTGCCATTTCCACCGCTAAGGGCTCAATTAACTTAGATGCAATTTTTAGTTTAGAGACAACTTTAGGGGAGATAAAATTATGACTACTACCAGAATCAACAAGAAATATAATGGGATGACCATGTATGAATCCTTTAATTTCAATTAAGGAAGGTTGAAAATGCACCATACCTGCATCAATGGCTGCATAAATCTTCATGTTGGGTTGCGGAGTAGAGGTAGTGGTACCCTTGTTTTTGGGTTTATAGTCTTCTTGTTTGCGAGGACAATAATGTTGGTAATGGTTCTCACCACAAGTCCAACATTTTATTTCAGGAGGTGTTGGTTTATTTCGGTTGGGTCTATCCATCCTGGCGAATCGACAATGGACTTTCTTTTGACCAAATTTATTATGCTTTCTTTTACGCTTTTCCCTGGCTTGCCTTGAAATTTGATCAAGTGTTTCAAACTTTTCCGCAATTTGGGCTGCTTCATCTACTGAGGTGGGTTTACCACACCACACATTAGCTTGGTATGCATGTCTTAAACCATTTATGAATCGAACCACTCGATCATGTCCTTCAATGAATGGTACAAATCTATTGAGCCTTTCAAAATCTTGTTTGTATTCATTTACTGATTGGCCTCGTTGTTTTAATTCAAAGAACTCAGTTCTCTTTTCTTGTATGAAGAAATCAGAAAGGTATTTTTGTGAAAACAATTGTTTAAATTGTGACCATTTCACTTTGTTGGCTTTTAGTTTTTGAGATCGAATTATATCTTGCCACCAATTCAATGCACTATTTTTAAGTTGATACGTGGCAATCCGAGTCCTACTATAACTACTAGTACTTTGCAATTCAAAGTATCTTTCTAAGTTGGTTAGCCATTGTTCTGCTTCCTCTCCAGTGCTAGTATTGCCACTATACTCTGGTAATTTAATCTTCCGAGCAAAGTTGTCTAATTCTTTTTGTGTTTGTTTACTATTGTCATCATCAGAGGATTCAGATTCAGAACTATGAGAAGTGCTATCACTGGAAGTTGAGTCTTCCTCCGATGATATTGGTTGTTTCTTGGATTTTTTTGATTTACTTTTGCTTCTTTTCCTACTTGTCTTTGAACTCTTCTTGCTTTCTGATAGTTCTACATTTTTTTGTCCTTTTTGTTCTAGTGCTTCTTGCTTAAGTTGTTGTATTTGGGCAGCTAATGTGGCAACTTCTTGCATTAATGCTTGGTTTGTCCTCTCCAAATTATCATAAGCTTTTTGGTTGCTCTCAGATGTCATTGTGGCAGGTCAATCTGTTTATGTAAAGGAGTTAAATCAATATTGATTGTTTTAAAAGTTGTTTTTTCTTTTCTTTTCTTTTTTAAATTGCAAAAGAAAACTCAAAAGATAAAAGGGTGAAACTAAGGTTTCAAAATGTGAATCAATTTAGAGGGTTAAATTTGCTGCCAATATAATATGTAAAAATTTAGCACAGAAGTCCCATACAATGTAATTCCAATTTTAGTCTATTAGTCTACTATAATTTTCTTTATATGAAGTATTTAATCCCTATCGTGAAGATGGAGGAAATTTGTGTTGGCTGTAACTCGGTTAAAAAAAACAAAAAATTAGTTTTGTCTTTCTAGGAAGTGAATATTTAATTACAAACTAACTCTCCCAAAATTTATGAATGGTAATTAGAAGGTGAAAGCTTTAATCATTAAGGAAATAAATAAACAAATAAATAGTTTCTAATTATTTGGAGATCTACCATAGGTGAAAGGAAAATTAGTATGGAAGGTTTCTATTTTTCTCAATTCCAAAATAAACAGTTTATTAAATCTAGTAGCAAAAATGCAATGATAAGATTTAGTTATGAATTTACTATTTACTGGGTGAAAAAGAAAACAAAAATTATTAAATATCCAATTTGAAGTTTGATGTAAATTCAAAAACCATAAGTTACTACAAATAAATGTAAAATAAAATAGGTTTGAGTGAAATTTTATTTTATTTTTTTTAAATTAATTTCCCGTGAAAATTTATAACTAACTTGAATTTAAAAGAATCATCCCATGAAACAAATTGTGAATAAAGAAATTGAAAAGTAAAAAGTAAATGAGTAATTTTAGATGATGAAACAAATTGTGAATAAAGAAATGGAAAGGTTAAAAATAAATGAGTAATTTTATTATTAAAATTTTAATTTAAAAAGAGTAAATATCCTTATATTTTTTAACCTAGATATTTTAACCTTTTAAACGTAATGCATAATTGATAAAGAAATCAAGAATCAATTTAAACTATTATAAAATCTAGTTTATCTATTTATTTAACTTTTGAACATAATAAATAATTGATAAAAAAAATATAAGAATCAATTTGAACTATTATAAAATCTAATCTATCTATTTGATATTATTATTATTTTAATTTTTTTTTATATATATATGTATATATTTTCAAAAAATGCAACAAAAATTAATTGATGATCTGGAAGGCTCATAATTAAATGAAATGACTAATGCAAATTTAAATGCAATTTTAAATTGATTTCAAAGATTAAAAAATAAATAAAATTTCTTACAAAATCTAATATGTATTATTTAAAGTTCAAGAAAGACTTGAAATTAAATTACTTAATGAATTGATCAACATTTTCACTCAAACACATTAAATTATGTTGTAAATAAATTAATTCAAAACTCAAAGGCTTAAAAAAATTTATTGCTCAAAAAAATTTATTAACATCGACACTTATCTTTAAATGTGCGTAGAAATCCTCAACTATTGTTGGAATGGTCCTTGGTTCAACTCTTCTTCCATCTGCAGGAGAGTGCCTGGCGAGCATTGTTACCTACACGAGTGTTGGTTCCATTGGAACAATGCTCAACACTCATGCCACAAAACCATGCCTTGGCCAGGACCGTCCTGAGTGCACGCACTTGTACCCCAGGTTGGACACCCATTGTAGGAGTGCCCCTTCTTCGTCCTACTCACAGCCTACTAACCTTGAAACCCTATTCCCGCAATGTGCTCCACTTGATTTTCCTCTTTTATTTTCCTGTCCCCCAATAATTTAGTTTTCATGGGTTTTATACAACACAAAAGGTAGTTCCAATCGACACACCCTTTTACAAATAATAATTACATCCCGTGAAAACTCTAATTATTATTTTATTACATTTTCTTTCAGGAACGATTACATTAGTTCTTATATTTATTTACTTTTATTCTATTTTCTTTTTCTTTTTCTTCCACAAGAAAAAAGTCTCATAATATTCCAAGGTAGAGATGATGATGATGAGTACCAATGGTGAGCTATGATGATGATGACATAATCTAATATATTTTTTAGATGAGGAGGACGAGGATACCTAGTCTATGAGGATACCGATGAGACAAATGAGGATGAAATTTCCTTGAGATGAGAGATCCATCTCACAGGTCACCAGATCAAGTATAATAGCCACAAATAAAGATCCACATTAGCGAGCATGGAGGCCAGAGGGCCATCCACACTTCCAACATAGTAGGGATCGCTACATGTTTATACTCTGATTGGTGGACTGGAGATCCAGGTGATGATGTGGTATTTGTTCTTTCATTATCTTTTTACCCTTATGTATATGTTATATATAATATATATATATCATGATGTGTACTGATACTTTTTATGATTTCTATCATGTAGAGTCCACATGATAGTGGTGTAAGCTCTACCAATAAGTGACAACCGAGATAGTGCCTGCATTGCATGCAAAGGATGATATACCCTCAGAGTACATGCCCCCACCTTCTATGGGGCAACATGTAGACCTCTTCGAGCCAATAGTGAGATTAGGCACGACATATGAGAGTGCCACCAGACATTTCGACCAAGTTCTAGTAGAGCTTTCAACACTTTGAGCATCTCGAGGTCTAACTAACAATAGGATGGAGGATTCCCTATTAGCAAAGCTCTCAAGGATATATGGAGAGCTCACTAGGGTGTAGGTAAATAGGGATCAGATAGAGTGGCAGTGTGTCGAGGCACTAATATGGGAGAGAGCAGTTGGATTGGAGGGCCTACGGGTGTCCTTGAACAATTCATGATTGCATTCTACTGTATCTCGATGGACGCGGGCACTAGACACCGATGGGTCTAGCAGCCATAGACCTAACTAGCATTGTATATATATGTACTTGAACTCTTTATTCATGACACACACACACATATATATATATATGAGAATTTATATTTTGTTCTTATGAGCTTATGTTGAATTTTAGATGTCAATGTGATTTATTAAATAATCCTTAGAGTATTTAATAAATGTCTCCATGATCTAATGTTTATGTGATCTAATTAAAACGTGTGTAAGTTTACATTAGATGCTACATTGTGATTGAGAATGTTATGTTAAATTAAATGCACTTATGATCTAACTTCTATAACACTAAATGCATATAAGGATCTAATGTAACACAACACATAATATGAGTTTGAATAGTAAGAAAAATAAATTAATAATTCAAAATAACTTTGAATAATCACCTTAGATTCTAAGATACACCAAGATCATTTGTCAAAGAATTAAGCAATGCAAGATAAAAATAGAATACTATCTACTTAATCTAACAACACTTCTTTAATAACATATTGCTCAATGAAGATGCTAGGTGTAGTACCGACACAAATGTGTGGCATTGGTAGGTTATTTTAGAGGTGTACATTCCATTTATGTTAATGTATAGGAACCAAACCCATAATTTTCTTCAACTATATAAGGTCCTAGCCAATTAGGGCTGAATTTTCCTTTTTCATTTGGGGCAACATTTACGTTATGTTGTGTAGACATGCAAAATTAGCATTATGCATTCAATCAAAGTTCATTCATCAAGTAAACCGTGTTTCATATATCTATCCACCTATTAATTTGACCAAACTCATCAAACCATTCACCAAGTAAAACATAATTATTAAATAAATCAACTTGTCTCACATCATCCCTCTAATCAAATAAATCAAACATGCATTTAATTAAATCCAAATGCATATTCCGTCCTTTTCTGAATTAAATAAATCAAATATTTAAGTCATAAAAGTCAAAATCATCTAATCATCATCCTAGCTAATTAATCCTGATTAAATCTAATCTAATGCATGTCACATCCTCTAGATAATCCTACTCGCACAAATAAAT
>VDFB02381656.1:0-25049 GCA_007258455.2 Sequoia sempervirens | reverse complement strand
AGTGGTAGAGTTGATCACGATGATCAAGATGACTTCGATGATATTCATGATTTACCTATACTTGAGAAGGCATACAAACCCCTTTATGAAGGCTCCCAAACAACTCTTCTCTCTGCTATATTGTTGCTGTTGAACTTGAAGGCTATGAATGCTTGACAACATAGCAATCTCACTCATGATGTTAAGGTATGTCATATATGTCATCTTTTTTTCATCTATTTTAATTGTTGTTAGTTCATCACTAAATAAAATGATGAAATATGTACACATTCTTCTTATATGAACAAATTATTTTTTGTTGTAGATTGATTGGTGAATTTTTGTTACCACCATCAAATATTTTACCTCGCTCATACCGAGATTTATGTGCCATTATGAAAGATATCAGAATGGAGTATCAAGCAATAATGGAGTATCAAGCAATAGATGCGTGTCCCAATGATCATATTATATATCATAAACAACATGAATTTGCAACAGAATGCCCAGAATGTCATATCAGTAGATATTGAACATATCAACTAACAAAAAAGGTGCCTCACAAGGTTCTTCATTATATTCCCATTATTCTACGTATGCAACGATTATTTAGGTGCGAAAGCTTAGCGCAATCGATGGATTACCATGCACAGAATAGAAGTGGAGATGACATTCTTCAAATTCCTACAAATGGTTCTGCATTTAGGGACATGGAGGAAAAATGACCACACTTTAAAGAACCTCGTAATCTCAGGCTTTCATTAGAAGCGGACGGTGTCAATCCATTTGGAGAGCTGAGATCTATTTACTTAGTGTGGCCTATTTTTGTTATCAACAATAACATTACTCCATGGATGTCAATAAAGAGGGAGCACATAATGTTGTCAATGATTGTTCGAGGTATTTGTTTACATCAATTTTCTTTAACGTAGTAGCATCTCATTTGTCTTATTTGTTGCATAATGACTTATATTTTTTTCATTCAATAGTCATGTACATTAATTTATATATATTGCAGTAAAATGGTTATAATAACTATGTAATGTTTATGTTCATTCAACTAGGTAAGTACCAAGTTAAAGATATGAATGTATATATCGAGCCTCTTATCGACGAGTTACTAAAGTTATGGAATGGCGCCACTATGTATGACCTCTCTAGACCAATAAGACAAAGACAATTTCAATTCCATGCAATGCTTGTATGGACACCATGGTTCTGTACAACACATTTTTGTGGTATGTTATAACGCCTAACCGCGACTTTAACAATTTAATTTGATGAAGTAGATATCATGAATGTTTTTAAAATAATCTATTCATTATATATAATTATAAAAATTGACATATTTAATCCAATTATATATCATCTTGCAGGTCTTCAAACAAAGGGAAAATTTGTGTCCAATTTGTGGTCCAAAGATGAAATCTCGTCATTTAACAAGTTTAGGAAAGCAGGTGTTTGATGAGTATAGACACTTCCTCCATAGAAATCATAAGTATCGAACTACTAAAAAACATATTTTCAATGGGAAAGAGGAGACTACATCAAAACCACGTAGAATGTCACCTCGCCTATGGAAGTTGGAATATAATAGAATTAATCGTCAAGGTTATACATCGGATCAAATTGTTTATCTATCATATATTATATGTTTTGAATTTATATTTTTAAATTGTGTTGTGTTTATTCATGTTGTAATTGACAATGATTGTCATTGTTAATTTGTTTAACTTATATGCTTCATGAAGGTCATCAAGGCATTAATGGCCGGCTTCCATAGGGACTGAAAAGTTATCCCAAACAATTTAGTAGGTTGCCCTACTATGAGCAACTACAAATTGTGCATTTGTTTGATACAATGCATATCAGAAAGAATATAACAGAAACATTATGGAAAATATTGGATGGAAGGCATGACAAAGAATTTTTTTTCAAAATTTGTAGTGACATTTAGGAAGCCAATCATGCAATGAAAAATGTCATTCAATTAAATAGTGATGGAGACCAAATTAATATAAGTGCCCTTCCTTGGTTATTAACAGAGCATCAAAGCAATGCTATAAAAGAAGTCATACAAAAAATTCGATTTCTCACAAGATTTGCTGCGAACATAAACAATATAATAACAAAGAAAGGTGATGAATAGTTGTTTTTGGGTTTGATTGTGTAAGTTTTTTTGAATCAACGTTTCGAATCACACTTCGTGATCCATCATCAGGATAGAGAGCTCAAGGATATGAAAATTTGTTGCAGTACCTAACAGGTATAAAAAGAGGCAGAAGAATGTTAGAGGGATAGGAGGCACAAGGCCCAAGGGATGGCAAGCTAGAAAAATAATAATATTGAAATTAAAAATAAAGGAGACAATTGACAATTAAAAGAACCAATGACCATACAAAGAAATGCAAACAAATGAGAAAGACGAAAAACAAAACCAACTATATATTTTTTATATTAATATATCTTTGTTGGTGTCAAGATATATTAATAAAGATGGAGGATAAAAAATCAAACATGAGACAAAAGAGAAATTGAAAAAGATGGAAAATATTAATATAGTAAGTATATTAATATTAAATGTTAATATTAAAATAATTTAATAGAGATGGGAAAAAATTGTAACAATAACGAAATTGATAAAGATGGACTATATTAATATAGTAAATATATTAATATTCAATATTAATATTAAAATAGTTTAATAAAGAAGAAGGATAAAAATCAATAATAGTGTGACAATAAGGATATATTAATAACGAAGGAGGGTAAGAAACAAAATGAAAAATAAAGAAATTAATAAAGAAGGAAGGAAAAATGATACTTTGAAAAGATTGAAGGTAGAAAATAATAAAAATAAAATAAAAAAGGGGGGTGAACACAAAAAAGAGCCGAAAAGAAGAATAATAAGAGCACCCCAGAAAATAACTAAAAATAAGAGAGAACAAAGAGAAGGGAAACCACACATCAATCATTAAAAAAGAAGAAAAGAAATAAGATGAAAATGAAATAAAAATTAAGAGACAAAATAAAATAAATTTTTAATCTTTGCACTTATAATATAAAAGAAATTTGAGGTATTAAATACAATAATCTATGAAGTCTATTGCTATATTCAATATACTAATATATTACTATATTAATATATTTAATAAACAAATAACTTGATATATTCAATATATTCAAGAAATTGATAAACCCAAAAGTAACAAAAAAGGAAATCAAATACATTCAAATATTTAAATACATTAATGTGTTTAAATGTATTACTATATTTAAGTATGCTAAGTATATTGATTAATAATTTACAAAGTAAAAAATATTAATTAATATTTAAATATTTTGATCTTTATTAATATATTTTTTAATTAATATTTATGTATGTTACATAAATATATTTAAAGATTTAAATATTTTAATATATTTAACTATATGAATATATTTGTACAAATTAAAAATATAAATAATATTTAAGTATATTAAATATATTAATATATTTAATCAAATTCGAATATATTAATATATTTAATTGGAATTCGAATATTAACATATTTAATTAAATCTCGAATTACATTAATTAAATATACAATACATTTCAATTAAATCGAACATATTAACATATTTAATTAAATTCGAACATATTAACATATTTGAATTAAATTCGAATACATTAATATATTTACTCAAATTCGAATATATTAATATATTTCAATTAAATTCGAATATATTAACATATTTAATTAAATTGAATATATTAATATATTTAATTAAACTGAACATACAACATATTTCACTCAAATTCGAATATACAATATACTAAATGTTCACGATGTTAATATATTTGCCATTAATTTAAAATATCTTTTATATTTTAATTAATATTATCTAATAAATTTAAATATATTAATATAATAAGACATTTAAATATTAAGGTGGGTGGATGGTGGGCTCCTCCCCGCCACGCAATGGATGCCTAGGTGGTCGTGTGGTGGAGGACGGGATGGGCGGGAGGCATTCGGGCTTGGTTTGTAGCAGTCATGCCAACCGGCTAAATTAGCGGCTTGCAGAGGTTTATTGCAGGGGCTAATTGACAGCTTTATAGCTCAAATTTTAAGGAGTGGGTTTAGAGGCATGTTGGGCGCTGTTATCATGAAGCTATCTAAGGGACACGTAGCGCACGGTAGTCCTTGTGCTGTGCGCGGACGTGCCGAGTGGTAATAACCATAATTTGCATTGATCATAGCTCTTAGTTGAAGTGAAGGGGATGTATTTCTACTCATGCAAAGGACAGTTTGTAACGCCATTCATCTGGTTCAGTATACGATGGCTGGCGGATCATTATTAAGGTTTTCTATTAATCTCATGAAGTCCGTTCCTAAATTTAGGTTCGGTTCCTTGGTTTTTGCCTTTGTGTTTATTTTGCAGGGTGCACCGGTCAAATCTCTGGCAATGGAGAGACAATCGAAGTCGAAGTTCACCATTATCATTTCGGTGGAAGGTCTTGAATCCTTTGGTGTCGACACTCCTGTCTCCTTAATGGCAACGGAAAGGCAAATCGCCTTTCGGGAGGTAACGGACCAGCGTCTAAAATGCATCTTGCTCGAGGACGACCCGGTGACGGTTGCAGCAGTGAAGATGGTCCTTGGAAAGGGACATTTAGAGAGAAAAGAATTTGCTCGAGACAACGCCCAAATTTCATCAAGGTTTCTCGCCTCGCTCTTGGATATTGCCACCCCGAAGACATTGGCTAAAGAATTGATGGTGCGAATGTTTTGAAATGACTTGCTCGGTGGCATCGACACTACTCTGAAAGCGGCTCTTCCGGGCAAAGGCATACCACCCCCTACGGACCTTGCGTCTATGTGGGAATCAGATGAAGCGATCAAAATTTACCCTTTTCTTCTGGACCTGAAAGGCCTCGAATTATCTAGACATCGTAAGCTTGCAGAGGTGGCAGTGGAGTTCTTGAAGCAAAAAGTGAAGTTAGTGCCGGTGGTGGGAACAGACTGGGTGGAAGGTTTTGTTTGTTTTGCAGAGGTAAATGGTTTCTGGTAATTAGTGGGATCCGGGTTGGTGTCCGTCTGGTTTTTTGGCTTGGTCTTGTCTTGTTACTCACAGTGTCTTCGAACCGGGGTCTAGTTTTTTGTAAATTTTGAAGAAGGTTGACTATGTGTTTATCTTTGGCTCGATGCTTCCAATATGGAACTGGTTGAACTCTTCCGTGTTTGTTTTTGGCTATATGAAGTTCTTCAATGTAATTATTCCTGCATAGCAGACGAATGTATATTTCTCTTTATATAAATAAAATCATCACCTTACGGATCAAAAAAAAAAAAGATATTTAAATATTAAGCAATGTTAATATATAATATATTTTAATATATGTTTTTAAGAAATGTTTTAAATATTAAGAAATGCTAATATACAATATGCTCTTAACATATTTTTAATCCATATAATAATATATTTAGTGTATTAAAATTTATTAATATAGCCATGTATTAAATATACACATATTTATGCACAGATGCATTAATATATTTAAATCATTTAAACATATTAATACATCTAATACACTTAAATATATTAATATATTTAATACACTTAAACATATTAATAAATTTAATACACTTAAATTTAAATATATTAATACATCTAATACACTTAAATATATTAATATATTTAATACACTTAAACATATTAATAAATTTAATACACTTAAACATATTAATAAATTTAATACACTTAAACATATTAATAAATTTAATACACTTAAATATATTAATATTTTTTAATTGTTGCAAAATATATTCATATATAGTTAAAATATATTAAAACATATTATATATTAACATTTCTTAATATTTAAAACATTTCTTAAAAACATATATTAAAACATATTATATATTAACATTGTTTAATATTTAAATATCTTAATATATTAATATATTTAAATGTATTAGATTAATATTAATTAAAATATATCAAGATATTTAAATTATGTAAATATATTAACATATTTAATTTAATTAAATATATTAATATATTCAATTTAATTAAATATATTAATATATTTAATATACTTAAATATTATTTATATTTTTAATTTGTACAAATATATTCATATAGTTAAATATAAATATATTTATGTAACATACTTAAATATTAATTAAAAAATATATTAATAAAGATCAAAATATTTAAATATTAATTAATATTTTTTACTTTGTAAATTATTAATCAATATACTTAGCATACTTAAATATAGTAATACATTTAAACACATTAATGTATTTAAATATTTGAATGTATTTGATTTTCTTTTTTGTTACTTTTGGGTTTATCAATTTCTTTTTGAATATATTGAATATATCAAGTTATTTGTTTATAAGTATATTAATATAGTAATATATTGGTATATTGAACATAGCAATAGACTTCATAGATTATTGTATTTAATACCTCAATTTACTTTTATATTATAAGTGCAAAGATTAAAAATCTATTTTATTTTGTCTCTTAATTTTTATTTCATTTTCATCTTATTTGTTTTCTTCTTTTTTAATGATTGATGTGTGGTTTCCCTTCTCTTTGTTCTCTCTTATTTTTAGTTATTTTCTGGGGTGCTCTTATTATTCTTCTTCTCTTGCTCGGCTCTTTTTTGTGTTCACCCCCCTTTTTTATTTTATTTTTATTATTTTCTACCTTTAATCTTTTCAAAGTATCATTTTTCCTTCTTTCTTTATTAATTTCTTTATTTTTCATTTTGTTTCTTACCCTCCTTCGTTATTAATATATCCTTATTGTCACACTATTATTGATTTTTATCCTTCTTCTTTATTAAACTATTTTAATATTAATATTGAATATTAATATATTTACTATATTAATATAGTCCATCTTTATCAATTTCGTTATTGTTACAATTTTTTCCCATCTCTATTAAATTATTTTAATATTAACATTTAATATTAATATACTTACTATATTAATATTTTCCATCTTTTTTAATTTCTCTTTTGTCTCATGTTTGATTTTTTATCCTCCATCTTTATTAATATATTTTGACACCAACAAAGATATATTAATATAAAAAATATATAGTTGGTTTTTGTTTTTCATCTTTCTCATTTGTTTGCATTTCTTTGTATGGTCATTGGTTCTTTTAATTGTCAATTGTCTCCTTTATTTTTAATTTCTATATTATTATTTTTCTAGCTTGCCATCCCTTGGGCCTTGTGCCTCCTATCCCTCTAACATTCTTCTGCCTCTTTTTATACCTATTAGGTCTGCAACAAATTTTCATATCCTTGAGCTCTCTATCCTGATGATGGATCACAGAGTGTGATTCGAAACGTTGATTCAAAAAAGCTTACACAATCGAATCTAGAAACAACTATTCATACTCTTATGGATTGTGGAAATCCGAATGCTTTGATGGAGTTAACTAACACAACTAGGCAATTCAATGACCAAAATATGATATCTAGGACTTCACAATTTGGAGATGGGATTCTATCAAAGTAAGAGGCAGCAACCCGGATCAACACAATTAATTAAGATCTTTGAAAACAACTCTACTTATATGAAAGAGAGTGATGACTCTTTTCTATTTATTCACTTAATGATCCCACAATAGTGGTTTCTGATTTTGTGGCTTGGATCTTGAAATAATTTTTTTTTTTAACTAAATCTTCACATTAGACCTATGGCTAAACCATGAGGGTGAAGATGATGAAAACTAGAGTTTCATAAAAATTTATCTATGTGATTCCTAAATATATTTTTTTTTCAAAATTTTTTGGAATCCAGTGCACTTCTTCTTCACATCTCCCTCCAAAAACTAGTTTTTGAGGAAAACAACATTTTAAAAGAGGTAGCTCACCATATAATGCATAACTTTTTTTTTCCATGAAGGATAAAATTCTAATTCTTTTGAATTTAGATTTTTAACTCTAATATCTACTGCTTCCACTTGGTTAGATAGTTTTTTATTGAATATTTTTCTTTAATCAAGTTTTGAAGTCAAACTAATTACAATTCAGGACATGGCCTTGTAGGTATAATGCATAACTTTTTTGTATGTATCAAAAATTTTATTTTCTTTTTTGTTAGATCATGGACTTCAATATCTGGTGCACTCATATTTTCTTTTCTTTTTGATAATCTGCTATTTTTCACATGTGGCAGAACAAAGAGTTTGATTTTTAGGTGAAAAAAACTACATTCACAAAATAAAAAAATAAATATAATAATTAAATTAAATTTTATTAAAATTTTACTTTTTAGCTTATAATAAATTACTACATACTTAGAATTTTTTTTTTTTTTAAAATGAATTCATTTGATCCCACAAAAGGTAAATCAAAAGTGGTTTTTTATCAACATTTTGATAGGTGTAAAGGAGACTCCATTGTAGGTATGGTTTAAAGCTAGCGGGGTTCTATCCAAGGGGGCTTGGTCTAAGGTGTTTTGATCAAACCCTCTTCAATTGGAATCCTTTAAATGGAACATTTCAAGGCTTAAATCATTATATTTTCTAAAAATATGTGATTTCAGCAAAAATCAGGATCTCCCAAAAATTGTAAAAAGGAAATTTCCTAACAACCACACTAGCTAATGCGACCGCATTGAGTGTGTGAAAAACAAGTTGTATGGAGATATGTACGTATATAATAAAATACTCCCACAGCTCCAATAGTTCAAGGCAACCGTAAAGGAGTATAATTGGTCAGTTTCAACAAAGATTAAGCAAAAATGCAACCATGCAATATGATGGATAGTAACATCGAAAGGATTAAGTGACACCCCCAAGAAAATAGAGAAACAAAGAAACATAAAAGAAAAGAAAAAACATTTATATGGTTCCAGTGCAAGAATATAATCATGAATTGAGAGTTATCCTACGAATGGCTAAATTGAAAATAGTTCATTCCCAAGATAAATAACTACTTTTAAAATTAACCTCAGTAATCGAACCAAACAGGTTATACGACGATTGATTGAAAATATAGAGAGAGTAGTTCAAATTCATGACTTTTCTTAAAACTCTAAAATAAGAAAATGAAACATTCAATTTTCTAGATTTTTCATTCATTTTTAACGAAACAGAGAAGAAGGTCTCCCCAGAAAGGAACCTTATTTATTTAGAAGGTTGAGCTGAAAAGATACTAGATTAAGTTTCTAGTTCCAAACAATTTCTATCCCTCAACTACTAATTCTACTCTTCTTAGCTCAAAAACTCTGCACAAATTATCTTTGCCCAATTCCCAAAAGAAGACCCTTGGCACAAAGCTTTTCATGAAAAATTCCTAAAAACAAAACTAGAATCTGTTTATTTTCTTTCGGGGGCAATAAAACCAATTGCCCCTCTCAAGATAACTCCACTCCTAATTAATTAACTCTCATAACTATTTTGATTCCTCCACTAATTTTCAATTTCCTCCCTTTCAAATTTTTATTTAATTGTGCATTTCAAATTAACTTTTAACCCTCTTTGCACACCATATACCATTAGTTTATAATTTATTGATTATTTCTTTATTTAAATGTTTCGTTTTAAAAGAATAAATCTTAATTTATTATAATTATAAATACTTCACATTATTTTACTTAATTAAATTCTTTTAATTTGACATTTTCAATTTTATTGAAATAAAAGGACATAGTTCAATCACGAGCACAACTCAATAATCATGCATAACCAAAACAAACTGCAAAACAAAAGACAAAATGATATCAACAAAGATGGACCAAGCCACACACTATAGCACTACCAGGATGAAACGTAGAGGGCATTACATCCTCCCCCCTAAGACCCAACTTACTCTTGGAATTCAGAAGGTAAGAATATGAAACATATAAAAGCACATCAAGATATCAATAAATAATTTTAACCATAATACGAAACAAAAGACAAATGGCAACAATATCAATCAAATCAACTTGAACTGACCTTACAGACGGGTTTGTGACAACAGGGATTCGTCCTCAAAAAGGATGATGGCTCGAAGTGGGGGACCTAGTGTAATCTCTGAACAACAGCTCCGTTGGGCTTTGGCATGCTCAGACCTGATAAAAAAATGGAGTCATACCTATAGCCTACAGTAGAACAAAGTGTCGAGCATGTGCATATAAAAATAACCAGTCACACCATGATGGGGGAGTCATAGAGTCGCAGGGCACTCGTAAGCGAGTGATGCAACAGTGTCCCCATAACTATCACAAAACAACAATATCACAACATAATAGCTCATACATCTATCCACACATAACATCATCATATCCATGATATACAACAAACAATCAACTAATCTACTAAACATGATATAAATAGAAACATCAAATACCACATTATCATCAAATTAACATCATAATGCCACCAATATCACTATGCTAAGCATCAACCATGTCTCAACATCTACACATCAAAATATCACCACAACTGAATAGTAATATCCAACATAGTCATAATTTCCATCAATAGTATCATAGGGTCTAACAAACACATCATATAGTCTAAATGGAAATCTAAGAGGTTGTCCAACATAAGCAAACTAAAAGCACTACATCAAGGACCAGACTTACTCCTGGAAGCCTGCAACCAAAGATAGGTGACACACACACATCTAAGATACATCCTCCCAAAGAGACATAAAACTCGTCACAAGGATCCCACTGGGCCCACACCTGAACCATGACTCACCCCTTGAGGGACAACTCCCGATGATGCAGGACATGCACTATTTCCAAATAATGATGATTGTCCTATATCGAACACCCCTCCAACTGCACCCTGGTGCTCATCCTAGTGGTTATCCACCACGGAAAGCACCTTGTGTGATCTACCTGTGTCACCTATTGTCAGCTTGGAAGCCACCAGTCTCTGAGTAAATCTAGAAGTGCCCTTCTGAGGATATTGATGATCAATATGACCCTACTTTCCACACGCGAAACAACATGTACCACTATCGAATCCTATATCACCTGGAGATGCACCAGACCACAAAAAACCACCTCCACTAATCACATACTGAGAACTCTAAGATGGCTATTCGTAATGATCACGTTGAGCTCATTGCCAAATTTGATCTCTCCTGGGCTAAGATCTATCATCCTGACGAGATTGAGAATTCTTATGTTTAGACTATGAGGGTTGTTACTGCTACTGTTGTTGTTGGCCAGCCTCAGAGGGTGCCTACTAACTCCTAGATGGGCCTACTGACTATGACTAACCACCACGTGAACTGAACCTTGTCAGAGGTGCACTACCAATCTGAACCAACGTCTGTCCACCTAAGGCCATAGCTAGATTCTCCTCAACAATTTGAGCCTTTTCCACAACTACCTCCATGGTCTTCGGCTCGAACACCCAAAATCCACCACTGATGCAAGAATTTAAGCCCATGATAAAATGTTGTACTAGCATGCCCTCATCATCTCTGATACCAGCGTACTACTTAAGTTCATAGAATTTTTTCTCATATTGTTCCACTAACATAGCCAACTGTCAAAGCTCATGAAACTCGTCTGCTCATTGTTACTGCCAATGGTAAGATAAAAATTGAGCTCTTAACCACTCAAGGAACATTTCCCATGACATTGAGTCAATATCTAGGTGGAGCTTCTGCTCCTCAAGATGCCACCATGTGGAAGAAAATCCATGAAGATGCATAATGGCACATCTAGCCTTTGTATTACTACCATATGGGTGCATCACAAAAAATTAGTTCAGATCGATAAGCCAGGTCTTTGCCTCAAGTCCACTGCTTGACCCATCAAACATTGGAGGATGTGCATGAAGTAGGTCCCTCATGTGACTAGCTAAAACAACATCCTGATCAACAACTAACTCCCTCCTCTTGGGAGATATCTCTCTCTCTTGAATCACTAACTACTCTCCTTCCTGCCTTGGACCAAGTTGGCAAGAACCTCCTCAAGTAATTGGTGTAACTGAGCACCCTCCATCCCAGGATAACCCACATTATGTCCTACACCACCCTAGTTGTTCTAAGAACTCTAATGCTCCTCACAATCTAACTCATGAGAAATATGTGGAGGTGAATCTTGGTGATTGGCCCCACGGCCACCGCCACAACCTCTGCCTCACCCTAGACCTCTACCTTGTCTCTTAGGCATGATCCTACATAGAAAAATTTAGGGTATTGGATGAGGTCAACATAGGGAAACTTAAACTTCAAACTTTACATCCAAGACAACTTAATGGGCTAATTGATATACCCAGAGAACCCAGTGTTTAAACTTGGGCTCTAATACCATGTGCAACGCCCCACCAAGAACCCTAAAGAACAAAAATTATACTACAAAAAATGAATAATTTTTTTTCTTCTAAGTGCAATGTTGTGCAGAGAAATATAATATAACTTAAATTATTTCTCTAAGTCCCCTAGGGTGCATGACTGTGTTACTTATTTTCCATATAAAAACTTCAAGGCCAAGTAACTTATTTACCATTAAACACTAATCATCCCATATTATATATTATAAATCAAATCAAAGACAAACAAGCCCTTCAATTTTAGTCTTCAATATCTCTGTTCTTTTACCACTGCTAATATCAATCAAGGAGTGTTTTTACAATGATACATGATACATAATTAAGTTACAATATGACAAGTACAATGATCAACCTCCAAGAAAAGATACAATACTGAAGACATTGTTGAATCGCCACATTACGAACATAAGGGGAACCCAATGGAAAATGTTACACATTCCACCCAACCACATGAATCTAAAGATTCACCCCCCATGCTAGGAGGTTACAAAGGGCCCCACCAATCAAAAGACAAGGACTGGGTATCACAAGCTAGAAAAACTCACAACACAAGGAAAACACACCAACAAGACAGTCAACATCATGAACACACTTCCAGAGGCACAAAGCTACACCAAGTATCAACAACAAGTAATGAAACTCATGGTTGTCATAGGGGAAGTGTCATCACTTAGTTGAACATAGGTTATCCAGGTAGATCTTCCTAGGCCCCTCCCCCCACCTTGGGTTATCCTAGCAGCCTCTACTGATCTCCGACCCCTCATGTCAACTAAGCGGAATCAACCTACTTCTCGTGGAGATGAAGTAGTCGATCATGCCATTCCAGGCCTTCCCATCTCACCCCAAGCCTAAACAAGCACTTGAGGCTGAGCAGGGTACATACTTATCTTGATTAATGTTTTTGAACTAACCAATTTCCCCCTAGTTAATTTTAATGTTATCACTTGTTAATTAACTTCCATATGGGTTATCCAGGTGCCCCTTTGTGCATCGGCCCCCATTGGAAGCCACTCCCTACTTCCAACCAAAAATCCACAAAAGGAGAAAACAAGGCCACATGCATGACATAGCACACAACTGAATACATAAAGCGAGGTATTATCCATCTCGCTCCCAAAACTCACAAAATAATCACAAGGAAAAAAAAGTGCAAAATTGAATGACCACCATTTATTATATCCAAAATACAAACTTCCCCATACCGAAATAACATTTATTTCCCATCACAAGAACATAACATCCCAACCTCTGGAATCCTCCCTCTTCATTCCACTTTACCATAACCATTTGAACATAACTCTCTACCATAACCAAATTAAAACATTCATTCAATTTATACATCCAATCAAATGTAACTAGGTTGTGGTGTCAATTGGGTTATGTGAATAACACTGTTTTCTACACAAAATATTAAATCTCATACACAAATTGTTTATTTAAAACTAAATACCTCAATATGTATTAATCAATAATTTTTTACACTAATCAAGAATCATATAACCATTTAAACATATAAACAAACACATACATATATAAATATTTATATATATTTCATACACCATAGCATTTAATTTAAAAAGACTCAGTTAAGAATGTTAACATACAGGTTAAAAAACTAGTGACAGTGAGCATCTATATAGAATAAAAATGATGTACATATGTATATTTATATATATAAACATTCTACAATTATAATTATATTTCAAATCTTGTGTGAAGTTCTTAAATTCGAACATCTTAGACTCAACCTAAACAACTAGTGAGTAAATGTGTGCACATCTATACGAACCGCGCCACACACAAGGGTTAAATATTAAGTTTAAGAATAAGTCACACTAGCGCATAAGGAAATTTGCATGACAACCATTGATAATAGAATTTTGACTTGTTCCAAATACCAATGTACTGAATGAAAACTAAACATCATCCTATCACTTGAACGGTACTTTAGGAAGAAACAATCCCCACTAAAGATAAAAAAAAAACATTCTTTTTACACACTCCATCACGACGTAGAATAATGTGGCGATAATATCATATAAAAGATTCACTTGATATAATCCCAGTTGAGATTAATTGTATAGCAATAATTAACAATAAGGGACGCATCAACCACTGAACCTGTACATTGTCATTCTACAGGTGGCAAGAAAAGAAGTTCGATAAACTCTTATATATGCTTGCAATGGAGTATTCAGTTTAAGTGTGACTAATCTACCAATTCACTATGCCTTTTGCATACTTGGAAACTAAGAAAAAATGGCACAGGGATCGGTCAAATGCATAAGAGGTAGGATAAAATTGATATCCTCTAGTTGTAGTGGTAACTCAAGTGGATATAAAGAGGGAAGCGGTCAGTAGGAATAAATTTGGATAACCAATGACAATCTTCAGTGCTAATTTAAGAATTACACATATTAGATCTTCAGGATAGGTAAAAACACAAGATTTAGAAGAAACATCAGTTAACTGACACAACCCAATTTGACGACTAGATATGATATATGGACTTCACCAGACTGGAGATGGGATTCTATCAAAGTAAAGGGCGGCAACCAGATCAACCCAATTAATTAAGATCTCCAAACACAACTCTATGTAAATTTTGAGGGGAGATAAAATATAACATACTATCCTAATGACCAATATCGAAACATCTAGGAAACTGAATATAGAATGGGACAAAGAAATAATGAAAAGAAAAAAGGGTGACGAATCAAATTTCAAATTTGAATGCTCTTAATCAATATATGTATATATATGAATATAAAATTGAGTTGCAACATGTAATCCTACTTATGAAAAGAGGGGTCTCAACTCTTTCTATTTATTCAACCTATAATAAGGAACTTTGCTAACAACCACAGTAGCTAATGTGGCTGCATTGAGTGTGTGAAAAACAAGTTGTATGGAGATATGTGTGTATACAATAAAATACTCCCACAACTCCAATAGTTCGAGGTGACCGTAAAGGAATATAATTGGTCAATTTCAAAAAAGATTAAGAAGAAATGCAACCATGCAATACGATGGATAGTAACATCGACAGGATTAAGTGACGCCCCCAAAAAAATAGAGAAACAAAGAAATAGAAAAAGAAAAAGAAAAAAAAAAGAGACATTTATATGGTTCTAGTGCAAGAATATAATCATGAATTGAGAGCTATCCTGAGAATGACTAAATTGAAAATAGTTTAGTCCCAATATAAATAACTACTTTTAAAATTAACCTCAGTAATCCAACCAAACAGGCTATACGACAGTTGATTGAAAATATAGAGAGAGTAGTTCAAATTCATGAATTTTCTTAGAACTCTGAAATAGAAAATGAAACATTCAGTTTTCTAGATTTTTCATTCATTTTTAACGAAACAGAGAAGGTCTCCCCAAAAAGGAACACAATTTATTTGGAAGGCTGAGCTGAAAAGATATTGGATGAAGTTTCTAGTTCCAGACAATTTCCACCCCTCAACCGCTATTTCTACTCTTCTTAGCTCAAAACCTTTGCACAAATTATCTCTGCCCAATTCCCAAAAGAAGACCCCCGACACAAAGCTTTTCATAGAAAAATCTCAAAAACAAAACCAAAATCTGTTTCTTTTCCTGTGGGGGCAATAAAACCAATTTCCCCTCTCAAGATAACTCCACTCCCAATTAATTAACTCTTGTAACTGTTTTGATTCCTCCACTAATTTTCCATTTCCTCCCTTTCAAAATTTTATTTAATTTTTCCTTTCAAATTAACTTTTAACCCTCTTTGCACACCATATACCATTAGTTTATAATTTATTAATTATTTCTTTAAATTTAAATGTTCTTTTTTAAAAGAATAAATCTTAATTTATTATAATTAAATAAATACTTCACATTATTTTACTTAATTAAATTCTTTTAATTCGACATTTTCAATTTTATCAAAATAAACAAACATAGTTCAATCATGAGCACAACTCAATAATCATGCAATACCAGAACAAATTGCAAAATGGAAGACAAAATGATATCAACAAAGACGGACCAAGCTACACACTGCAACACTACCAGGACGAAACGCAGAGGGCATTACATTTCTAGGTGGCATGACATTTTTAGGTCCACATTTCCTATGCTAATGATCAGTTGGAGTATTTTTCTTTCAGTTCCTATGCCTGGTTGACCTAATGTATGTAAAGAGTTTTAGAGATTAAATATGTAATGAGAATGTAAGATGGAGCTATTATAGGTCCATGTGACCTATATTATGCCTTGCACATGTTTTGGGCATGAAGGAATTTAGATTTAAATTGGGTGCCGACAAGGGACATTTTGTATGATTTAGGAGTACATCTAATTAAGCCAACCTAGTTGATGTTTGCGATGGAGTTTGATATATATACAAGATTGTTTTGAGTTTGTAGATATTGATTTTTGATGTGAACATGATTTGAAGACAAGCAGTGATGCAAAATTTTTGCAAAGTTAAGTGAATTAGTTATGAAAGTTGAGAAGAGGTGTGTGAATGTAAAGCAAAGCAAATATTTCCAACTTGAGTTGGATAAAGTGTATTAAGTCATTTTTTTGAGCTTCAAATGAATTTAATCCAACATATGTTAGATGCACTTTGTATTATTTCAAATATTGGCTATGAAGCCACTTCTTTCTATCTTTCTAACAGTGAGTTCACTTAGACAATAAGTCCACCTGGTAGTGAGCCTTTCTGTAACCAGTTATAATATATTGTGAGATAATCCTTACCATGTTTTTTTCCCATTTTGGGTTTTCGCAAAAAAATCTTAGTGTTCATGTGTTATGTGTGTTCTGGGTGTTTCATGCTTTCATTTCTTATTACAATTAAGTATGCTGTGGTAATTGGATGCTTAATGATTGGATGGTTTAATAGAATACTGATTCGCCCCCCCTCTCAGTACTCCTAGTGTTCAACAATGCAATACCATCTACTAACTCCACATATGTACACTAAAATAAAAAAAATTGACTATACAACTCAAAAATGTACACCTTAATTGGATGAGGGTAATATACCCTTATATGATGCTTTTAATTTTGTAAGGTGTGCCTCTCAATCCTTCTTGGTGAAGACAAGCATGTAAATATTATTTTCAAACTGAACATAGAGGTCTTCTCCTTCTTCTGAAGAGCTAGGAACTATTGTATTTTGCACAACCTTCTCTGCATTTTCCAAAAATTCATTTAAGGATGTAAGCCTTACACTTACAATATCTTGGAAATGACTATACTGTATTATGATTTTCTCTTTTTGTTCCTGTAGTAAAAATAATTAATCATGTAGATTTTTAATGACCACTCTAGTTGCTCCATCTCCATCATTCACTAAATCATATACACTTGAGGCCTAAGAAATTTGAGACTCAATTGAGTCCATTTGATCCTTTATACTCTTTATAGACACTTACCACTTCAAACAGAATTGAAACAACTATTTGGCTTCTTCCAAACACTTTTGAACATCCTTCAAGTTACGTTGCAACTTGGTGTGTGCAGTAGCACATTCATCTAAGGCATCAACTAGCCTCTTATCATCCAACTTCTTTTTTGTCTCCCTTTCAACCTTATCTTCTAGACTAGTAGAGTAATCCTTTAAAGAATCTAGTAGTAGCTTCAATTGTTGTACACTTGATAAAGAAGTATCATTGGATACTCTCGGAAGGACTTCTTGCAACACCTTGATAGCTTCATCAACCAACTCTATACTTTTTTGGGGAGTTTGAAGTATCTCCTTTCTTGCAGGGGCATGAAATACATCACCAAGCTACAACTTATGGAGATGAGAGATCCAATCCATATCCACTTGACCTTGTTGCATTGGAATTTGTAGTAGTTATGCAGACACCACTAGTTGGAACTACAATTACAAATCTAAAAGATATTCAAATGAGTCTTCGAAGGGTACAAAGGATTCACAACCTTCTTTAGTTATTTCTTCTAATTTTGTATCATTCTTCTCCTTCTCTCCACTACCATAACACTCTTTTCTAATCTTCTCATCTTTCAAAGGAGGCATAGTTTATTCCTTTTGAGCTTCAGTCTTCTTCGAGACTCTTTGCTCGTCCTCTTTGTTCTGCTTAGTATTTATCTCCACATCTAGAGGGGTGTTATATGTCAACATATATTCTTGGTCATGTTGGTCAATGACTAGATCATTGTTTTCTAGGAGAGATGTATCTTGCTACATTTAATCTTCATCATCCTAAGAGGCTCCCAACTCCTTAAGAAGATTTACAAGTTTTTGCAATGTTTCTCTTAGCTTCTCTATAACATCCTTGTCTTTTCCCATAAGATTATGTAATCTTTGTTTTTTCCTAAATTTTTGTGCACACAATTCAGATAACTTGGTTCTTTCCTCATGAGATAATGAGGAACCAATCTTCTCCATGGAAAAAAAATTGATCTTTGCATTTTCTACAATTACCTCTTGTCTTCTTGCACTCAATACACCTTTTAAATCATTCAAAAATTGATCCTCTATCTCACCTAGGCCAACATTAAATGTCACCATGTATTTGATAATGTCTCTATTAATAAATAATTAACTAGCTCCCTTCGGGTGTATTTTTCCTCTATGCGTCGGCCCGCACTTCGTAGAGTCAACTCGACCTTTTAGCTAGGTTTTGTTCTGCCGCTCCACGTGTCTACTCCTCGCAACCCCGAGTCTTTACATTCCTTCACATTCTAGGAAACTCCGCTATGCTTCCACGTGTTGCGGCTACAGGATACTTTTGATCATGTTTTCTTGATGCCTCATTAGGCTCTAAAAGGCTGCCATGAATCCCTCATTCCTAAAAGGTTTTGGCAGGCCCCATAGTTGCTATATGCGGTGTACACTTGCTACGTGTCTAATATTCACAAATCTTTCAGTGTAGAGATCAAGTAGCAACCACGGGCAGTGAAACGCTACCATGCGTCTCTTTTGCGCCCAGTTGGTGATCGTTCCCTCCATTTTTGGTGAAGTGCTCTGCTCATTCGACACATGTAGAATTAATGCAATTCCTCAGTGGCAAAAAAGAAAAAGGTTCATATGGGTAGTGAAAGGCTGCCACATGCCTAGCCAACGGATCTCATGTTCGGGCAATAGACCAAAAAGGTCTAATAAAGCTATTGGCCACTGTGTTTCATATTCATTCGCATAGGATGGCGACACTTATCTGATTGGGCATTGTCGGGACCACCGCCATCATTTGCAGAGGATGCACCTGTGCCTAGAGTGACCGGATGCTTTGTTCCAGATTGATTTTGTTGCAACAGCTTTGGGAATATTTTGATTATTGCATCATTGCCAAGGGATTGTGAAATCTTTTCTATTGTTGCTCTTCGAAGCGGTGGGGGTTTTTCCCTGCTATATATACTTTTCTTTATTATGAGAAGGGGGTTTAGAATTTGAAGGAAAATGTTGGTTTTAGTATAAAGACGCTAGGCCTTTATTGTTGTTTTATTTGATTGCAAAAAATCTCAGACTGTGCCAATTGTTCAGCCTTTCTATTTTTCATGTTATTTGATCAAACTGTAAACTATGTTTTTATTGTCTGGACATTTCATTTAAGAACTTCTATATATGTTGAATGCAAGTTTGCTGACCTAGACCATGTATAATGACTCTTCTTGGTAGTAGGAATGTATGCAATATTATTTTATGTCGATGAATGGATTGTCTATGCTGTAATCTTAAGTTTCTGATGTTCTGGAACACTACAACACCATTCAAGCCCTTAGATCTATGATTTATCATGCCTATCATTAGGTCTTGGCGCATCGCCTTAGGTTAGACTTTATTTTATTATATCCATTTCCTTTTCCCTTTCAAACCCCCATTGAAGAAGAAGCCGACTTCTCTAAAAACCCGGAGGTCACTCAGTTTAGCACAAAAGGTCCCCCATAAACTGATTTCCCATAAGACACTATTACCTCGTCAAATTTTGGCATCAACAGTTTGTTCTTTTTCTAGCACACCCGGTGGGACCGAGCTTAAATAATTTTTTGTTTTAGAAGGGTGTATGAGCCATCAGCCTGTAACTAGATTCCAAATCGCAGGAAACCCCAATTTAATAGTACCCCCACTAGGAATAGTGTGAGTCACAAATCAGTTGGTAAACGTTCCATTCTCACCACCCATTCCTCTCACCATGTTATCGGCCGCCAACAAAAATTACGTGGCATGGGACACCGGAAGTCCCCTAGCAGCCCTAGTAGCACTTGCTGTTTAAGGCACTATTCTGGTTTTAGCCATGAAAGCTATACCCAAATTTACCAGAGATGGCTCAAGAACACCAACAGAACATTTGTAGAATGTGGCGGATGTTTGTCTAGTACATGGGATTACAGTGCAGAATGTACCTCTGAGGCTTCTCGCCACGTCTTTTAAAGGAAAAGCGCTGGATTGGTACTGAACATTGTCACCAAATACTATTCACCCCTAGAATGAGCTTGGAGATCCATTCTATGAGAGGTTCTCAAATGACGAAGATCGTTCTTCACTATATTATCAACTATCTATCATAAAACGATCCCCCCAAGAGGGTCTAATAAACATTAATGCCTGATTTCACACAAATTGGCAAAGGACTCCTGTTACTATATGCCTGACTTCTGAGTTGGCGTTCATATTTTATCTAAAGTCCATCAATTCTGACATTTCCATCATGATCAAGTCTTTGGGAGGAGCTACTCTACCAGATTCTTATGGTGTCGCTATCAAAGCTAAGAATCATTTAATAGATTGCAAAAAACTTCCTCCTCGACCGATTATGCCGATATTTCCTAAAATATCAATCACCGTGCAAGAGGTTGCGTCAACTAGTGTGCCCACAACTACCCAATCAATGTACACATATGCGGCAGCCCCACAAAATGTGGCCTCTACATCAGGTTCTTCCAAAGATGAAATGAGCGACCTCAAAGAGATGTTGCGAACCATGGCGAATGATATAACCACTCTTAAGTGGAACCAATCAACACCTCTGAAACCTGCATATCAAAACTATCAAGGTGGGCGGTCCTCTTATCAGCAGAATCAATACCAAGGAATGCCTCACACTAATCCACCAGCTTCGATCGCAAACCAAATGGTGTCGGTGCCTACTCTGCTGATGAGTGCATCGCCAAGCTCAAGTAGGGAATTAACTGTAGGGCAGAACAACCTTATTGATGATATCAATCCATGGTGCTTCCCTTGCAGCGATGCACATATGCCCCGAAACTGTCCACGTGAAAACTTACAACAAAAGGTGGCAGAGCAACGCAACCAAGGTGCAACAACAAAACATGGAGGTTATATATATGCCTCACCACAAATGGAGAGTACAGTTCTTACTGCACAAATGCAAGGAATGTCTTTAGAACAATAATCCAATATTGCTCCTGATCACGTGCTTTTCTCCTAGACGGAGGAAGAAGAAACGATGTTTGCTAATGACCCGTTCATAGCAAAAACACCGCAAGTGCAGTCTGATTATAACACATGCTCAAAAAGGAGATTTACTGGTGAGTCAGTTGTTTTGCATCCAGCCAACCTACAACTCAAAGGTGTTTTTGATCAAATTCCTAGTACTTCTACTACCCCGCTACCATCCCAACCACAGAAGGAAATTATTATAGCAAGAACCAAGGAGCAGAAACGTCTAAGCTTGTCACCTTTTAATGTGGTAGAACAATTGATGAAATCATCCGCTAATGTGTCTCTATGGGACATTCTAGCTATCCCAGAGCAAAAGACGCTATTACAAAAGGTGCTTCAAAAAGAGGTCAACCCAGCACCAATAGAGTTGTTTGCAAGTGCAGAGGTTGTTAATCAAATACCGCCAGCTAAAGTCTTTACAAACAATACAAAGGAATCCCTTGTTGAGGTTAGAGATAAGTTAAAACCCCAACCCTTCTTCTTGACTCTCATCATAGGAAAGAAGTTATTGCACAATGTTATGATTGATTCTAGTGCTAGTACCACAGTTATGCCTAAACAGATAGCAGAAGCTTTAGGGCTCAACTACGAACCTACGAAAAGAGGGGTAATGCAGCTTGATGGGAACAAAGTTGAAACCGTAGGTGTCATCAGAGCACTTACTTTAACTCTATTTTCCTGTCCTAGTATCACAGTGCCGCAAGACACTGTGATCATAGATGTTCCTCCTATGTTTGGTCTCTGTCTATCTTGAGAATTTACTTCAAAGGTGGGCAATTACTTGTCCTTGGATTGGTCACATATAATACTCAGAACCAAGCATGGAGCAAAAATGAAGATAGAATCAGAGTATTTGCATTCTGAACATGTAGTGGATGAAGCCTTGATCAATTTTGAAGCCGCGCATACCTCTATCACCAAGCAGGAAATGTATGGCGTTGAATTACTAGAGGAAGAAAAGGTGAGTGGAAACCAGAATGATAAAGAAGATGCTCTATTGATTGAACACGTGGATAATGATCCTTTTAGAAATTATCATGCCACAGGATTGTGTACCTATGTAATTTATGATGAAGACCAAGTGCTTCCAAAGGTCGCAAAAGAGTCCAAAGGAAGCCAAGAAAGTGAGCTATGGACACTATACTTTGATGGAGCAAGAAGCAAAGTGGGTGCTGGAGCGGGGATATTTAATATCCCCACAACATGAAAAATTGTTAGGGTCTTTCCGTTTTCATTTCTCCTGCTCAAACAATGAGGCTAAATATGAAGGATTAGTCCAAGGCTTAAGCCTTGTGGAACAAATGGGAATTAAGAAATTAATGGTGTTTAGAGATTCTGAACTAGTACTCAACCAAGTCCAAGGAGCTTCCATGGAAAGGAATGTCCACATGAGATCCTATCGGCACCAAGTCTGGGACCTGGTTGATGGTTTTGAAACCTTCAACATCTAGACTATTCCCCAAGGACAAAATAGAAATGCAGATCACATGGCCGTGATTGGTGATCAGTTTGATCTTGTCTCTGACCTTATACATAATAAACATTCAGTACAAGTACTAGTCCAACCAGAGATCCCTAACAATGATCAGAGTTGGCAAGTTTTTGAAAGTGATGAACACATCACCACGTTTATCCAGCACTCAGGGGAGTTCACCAATCAACTTCAACCAAGGATTTCTAAAGTTTATGAAGGAAAAATTATGCAGCTCAAATCTAATAAGCTTCTGAAAGGGTTGGTTACTCTAAAAAAAAAAATTGATTGTGATGATGCCCAAAATGATAAACGGAAGTTCGTAGTAGACAAAAGTGATTATGTGGACCTTCGGGTCTCAGATGGCAGGAATCTTCAAGTCAGGAAAAATGTCGCGCACCATGATAAAGAAAGACTCACCAATTTCTATGAAAAATATGGAGTAGTGGCCTAGTCTTATGATGATCTAGAGGGGTATGATCCCGATATCATTCAACACATGATTGAGCTAATGGAAGGTGCAAAACAATTTTGACAAAAACAAAGGTCAGTCAACCCTAAAATATAAGCGCTAATGGCGCAAGAGCTAACTAAGCTCATTGAGTCGCTCATTGTCTTCCCAATCAAGCATAGTACCTGGGTATGTAATCTGGTCCTGGTTCGAAAGAAGAATGGAGATATCCATTTGTGTGTGGACTTCCGAGACCTAAACAGAGCATCTCTAAAGGACCACTATTCACTACCTTCTATGGAGTCAATATTACAAACGGTTGTAGGATCTAAAATGTTTTCTCTGCTGGACGGTTTCTCTGGCTACAATTAGATCTGAGTTAAGGAAGAGGATTAGCACAACACTACGTTCAACACAAAGTGGGGAACATTTTCATATGCTAAAATTCCTTTTGGTTTATCCAATGTAGGGGCAACATTCCAGTGGGTGATGGACATCACATTCAATGAACTAATCAATAAGTTTATTCTAATTTACTTGGATGAACTTACTCTATTTTCTAAATCTAAGGATGATCATTTTGATCACTTAGAATTAGTTTTTCAAAAGTGTTAGGAGTTCAGAGTTTCCCTAAATCCAAAAAAATACTTATTCGGAGTACCGCAAGGCAAACTGTTAGGACATGTGGTATCTAAGGAAGGTGTTTCAATTGACCCCAAACAGGTGAAAACTATCAAGGAACTTCCCCTTCCAGTGAATAAGAAAGGTGTTCAATCTTTCCTGGGCAAAGTAAATTTTGTTAGCAAGTTTATTTCTGACTTTGTAGAATAATTAAGCTGATCACCTTGATGCTGAAGAAGGATCAGACATTCAAGTGGACGACTGTAGCTTGAGAAGCCTTTGAAAAAGTCAGGGAAGCTATTTCCATAGCTCTAGTACTAGTTAATCTAGATCAATCTAAGGATTTTATAATGCATGCATTCAGTAGCAAGTCCAATATCACTACTGTCCTAACCCAAAAGGATGATGAAGGAAAAGGAGAACATCCAATGGCATTCTACTCCTAGACCCTAAAGGAATATGAGGTGAATTATAATTTTGTCGAAAGGAAAGCCTTTGCAATAGTGAAGGGACTTAAAAAGTTTTGCCATCTAATTTCCTGCAACAAGGTGTTTGTGTATGTCGCATATTCCAATGTGCACGAATATATCATGGAAGGGGAGATCATAGAAAAAAGAGCTAATTAGATCACCAAGATTCTAGAATATGACATTGAGGTCAAACCTACTAAAACTATTAGAGGAAGAGGACTGTGTGAATACATGGCACAAAATGAGGAGATACCTGCCGCAGAGGAGCAACCGAAGCTCATCTTGATAAATGAACCAGAATCAGAGGGTTGCTGGTTGACTGATAGAATGAGGTTCATGCAAACTGAAAAG
>VDFB02381654.1:0-11774 GCA_007258455.2 Sequoia sempervirens | reverse complement strand
AACAACCTATCGTGGCCTCCTTCTTGCTAAAGAGGCAAGGGTGACAAAGTTGTGGTTGGAAGGGGAATCCCTTAATATTATCACTTGTCCTTTGAAGGTGAATCCCCCATCATGGTCTATATTGCATATTATAGAGTACTCCCTATCTATTCTTGGCTCCTTTGATAAATATAAAATCCTACATGTCTTCTGTGAGGAAAATTTTCTTGCTAATGGCTTTATGAATGTGGGTGTCTTATCTCATAAATTTTGGCATTCCTATGACACCATCCCTATTAAAATACAAAGCATCATTTATCACGATCAATTAACTTTTCATGGTGGTGAAAACCTTGGGAGATAACTATTTATTTTGTTGGCTTTATCTTCTCTTGATTTTGTTTAGGAGTGTAGAGTTCAAATCCCATCTAAGTAACAATTACATATCTTATGAAAATGAGCTCATGGTCCAAGTGGCAATTATAGCTAGGTGTACTCATGCTGACAGGTTTACATGTATTCTAGGGGCCTTTTGGCCTTGTTTTTGGATGGCCCTCTTAGTTTTTTCTGCTCATCAGAACAAGGAGAAGGTTGTGATGAGGGTGCCTTGGGTTGCAATGGGTGGGAATAATTACATACAAGAGCCTCTCTCTTGTGAATATTTTACAAGGGAATGCGATTGTGGGGGAGCATCTTGAGAAAGGGGAAATTTACCCTTATTTTCTAAAACTGCATGGGTTTGATTCTAAGGTTACTAAGGTGAATTGTGAAAGGGTGTAATAATCAAATTTTGTGCTACCAAGGGGTGGAGATGAATGTTATCAAGGGTTTAGTTGCTAAAATTATTAGTTTACCTATGAAGAGTAAGAAATTTTACCAAGATTGTGGAGCTTCTAAGTGCGCTCTAGCCAATTTCTTCAAGGGAAAGGAACAATATAAGCTTAGGTGTGTGTGAAGCAGAGGGTATGACAATTCATCCATTCAGCCACTATGGAGAGATGTGGTACATTGGCTATCGTGAAATATTTCACACTTGATGGCATGTATTTTTCTATCTATGGATACATTTTTATGTTAAATCATTTTAAACACAACAATTTGGTGTCATTTCCCTAACCATTAAATGGAAACTAGCATAGAAGATCATAGAAAATATCTTAATAAATCTATTCTCCATGGGGGTCTCATGAAACTTATCATTGACCATATCAAGTTGAAGTTTACTTCTGAAATTCCTAAGCTTTCTAGTGGTCAGAAAGATAAAAGGCTTGCACCTAGTTATGAGATGATGGTATTTGAAGAGGAATGGGATTGAAATTATGAGGAGGATGGATCCAAAGAGTTAGATTCATTGCATAAATATGGTAAGACTATGAAGGACCATGATCTGAAGGTTTCTTAATTATCTTCATCAAAAGGTTATGACACTGACACTAAAATGAAGGATGTTGTGTCGTCTAGTACAAAAAAGGTGTCTAGTATGCGCCTAGTTGTTTCGGAGGACAAAGTTAATAAGATTTGTAGTGATTTATAGTCGATGGTGCAAATTAGCAACCAATATATTAATTCTCATGCATAGGCATTGACTCTGTTGAATGAAAAGTCTCTTAGTTAGATTTCTAAATTGTTGTATCTCAGGGAGAATGAGGAGATGATTGTTGATGTTAATTTCAAGAATCAAATGGAGAATAGTTTGGATGAGGGATCATGTCTATGAACCAAGAGTAATACCTATAAGAGGGCTACTATTTCTTTCCAGGAGCTTCAACATGTGGTGGAGATGCATGATAATATTAGCTCTAGTAATATCAAGGTAGCCAAGGTTTTAGATAATTTTATTTAGTTGTGTTTGGTCATCTTCTGTGTTGATGTTTTGTTGTTGGTTTAGTTGGTTGTTTGTCTAGGCTTACCCTAATAATTTTTTTGTGGGGTTGTTGATCATTGTTGCTTAATATTTGATATCCTTCTCTTGATGTCAAGGGTTTTGGGATCCCTTTAAAACTTATTTCCCTTATATAAAGTATCTTATTTTCCATTCATCATTCCTTTCATGTTTCATTATTTCAATTCATGGTTTAATTACCCAAATGGGGTTTGTCCAAGGTAAACCCCCATTAACAAAAAATGAACAATTTTTCCCTATTTTCTTTCATTTGTAGATCTTAGGTTGAAGAAGGATTGAAGATCTCTTGAAGAGAAAAATTAGAAAAGTTG
Organism: Sequoia sempervirens; assembly: GCA_007258455.2. Classification (NCBI taxonomy): domain Eukaryota; kingdom Viridiplantae; phylum Streptophyta; class Pinopsida; order Cupressales; family Cupressaceae; genus Sequoia; species Sequoia sempervirens. The sequence goes on along the minus strand of VDFB02381654.1, from coordinate 9,581 downwards.
CGAAAAGTTGTCAAAGTTACAAATAGTTTTCAAAGTTGTCAATTCATGGAATCTCACCTATAGACTTTTTTTCTAATTGTCGGACATCCAAACCTAGACCAAATAAAAGCTATAGAATGACACCAAAGGATCTTGAAAGTTGATTCAAAGCTTTGCATAAAGACCCATTTGTGTATGGGAAAATGAGTCCTAGGTAGCATCTTGAATCTTCATTTTGGTCATAGTTATACATCACTCTGCCATTTCCTGATTTTCTAAAATTTTGATGTTTCTATCTGTAATATGATTTAAATTTATGTTTCAAGTTTGAAAGGGAATAATTGATTTTATTTATTATTTTTATTTTGTATCCCAAAAGTGTTATTTAGGTTGATATCCCCATTCTCAAGATCATAAGGAAATCAATAGATTCCCTCATCGATTTGACTCGCCTAAGGGTTGGAAATCAATTCTTAGTGTAGATCTCATTTCCTAATGAAATAAGTAAAAATATGTCCATTAACACACACCAAAACTTTTTTCTCCCATTCCATATTTAACATCCCCTATTTCTCTTCATTTCAGTGACAACCTGACAATTTTTTTGTAAAAGAAAAAGAGTAATTAGTTTTTAGGTTGAAGATAAATTTGTATGGTTTGAATTAGTCTCCAAGGATGAAGTGCAAAAAGTTTTATTCTTTTTTATTTAAATTTTGGTTTTCGTAGGGGAGAGGAGGATAATTGTGTTTATATTAAGGTTATCGATGATCAGATTCTAATCATTATCTTGTATGTTGATGATATGTTGTTCATGGGTAATAGTAAGGTGATGATTAGGGAGCTCAAGACATAACTTTCTAGCACATTTAATATAAAGTTCTTGGCATAGGCAAATATATTCTTTGGATGGAAATTCAAAAAGAATATGCTCACAAAAAGCTTTGATTAACTTGAAGTACTGTGTATGTGGATAAAATTTTGTGAAGATTTAATATGCATGATTGTAAGCTAACTAATATTGTATTTCTAGTATGTACTAAGTCGAGCTGAGATAAGTTTCCTAATTCTGATTATTATTTTGAATATGTCTAGGGTTTCTTATTCTAGTTTTTTTGGTAGTTTAATGTATGCAATGATTTGCACTAAACTTGATATAGCCCAAGTAGTGTGAGTTCTAAAAAGGTTCATGTCTAACCCAAGTCAAGAGCATTGGAATTTTGTTAAGCCCTAGTGTTTAGATATTTGCATGGTACTTTAAATTATTGTTTGTTTTATCATAGTATTGATGTTGTGGTCAAATCATTAGACATATAGGGTTTCTTTGATGCAGATTGGGTAGGTGACTTGGATAGTTAAAGATCCACTAGCAACAATGTATTTACTTTACTTGGAGGTTGAATGAGTTGGATGAGTAAGAGGAACCCTATAGTTGCTTTATCCACCACTAAAGAAAAGTCTGTGGTTGCTACACATGCCTCCAAGAAGGTGGTATGGTTGCAAAGACTTGGTAATGGCATTGGTTTTGACTGCATGACAATGAAAATTGGATGTGATAGTAAGAGTGTTATTGGTTTGGACAAAAATCTTATGCATAATATGAGCATACTAAGAATTGTAATAATAAATATCACTTTTTGTGAGAAATGGTTGAGAACAGTAAGGTGTTGATTGATAATTTTGACACTTTGGATAATGTTTTATATTCTCTCACAAAGCTAGTGACCAATGATAAGTTCTCTTGGTGTAGTAAGGCCATGGGCCTTACTCACTATACATGATTTATTATATGTATCTCTTAGATATAATTGCAATGTATAGTTCAAGTGGGATAATGTTCGCTTAGGTGACATTTACCTTGGAAACTTGTGTCACTTTAAATGTCTCCATGTTTCTTGGAAAGTGTCCTGGAGGGCATGAGAGAAATGTATTTAATATTGGCAATATTAAATATATTATCCCAATCCTAGGAATTTAATGTTCGTGGACATTACATGTAACTATAGGAAAAAATTATCCCTCCTAGGAATTTACATTGCGAATGTTAAGGATCTTGATTGGGATGTTAATATTATCACTTGTCCTTTAAAGGTGAATCCCCCATCATGGTCTATATTGCATATTATAGAGAACTCCCTATCTATTATTGGCTCCTTTGATAATTATAAAATCTTGCATGTATTTTGCAAGGAAAATTTTCTTGCTAATGATTTTGCGAATGTGGGTGTCTTGTCTCGTAAATTTTGGCATTCCTATGACACCATTCCTATTAAACTCCAAAGCATCATTTATCATGATCAATTATCTTTTCATGGTGGTGAAAAACTTGGGAGATAACTGTTTATTTTGTTGGCTTTATCTCCTCTTGATTTTGTTTAGGAGTGTAGAGTTCAAATCCCATCTAAGTAATAATTACATATCTTATGAAAATGAGCTCATGGTCCAAGTGGTAATTATAGCTAGGTGTACTCATGCTGTCAGGTTTACATGTATTCTAGGGGCCTTTTGGTCTTGTTTTTGGATGGCCCTCTTAGTTTTTTCTGCTCATCAGAACAAGGAGAAGGTTGTGATGAGGGTGCCTTGGGTTGCAATGGGTGGCAATAATTACATACAAGAGCCTCTCTCTTGTGAATATTTTACAAGGGAATGCGGTTGTGGGGGAGCATCTTGAGAAAGGGGAAATTTACCCTTATTTTCTAAAACTGCATGGGTTTGATTCTAAGGTTACTAAGGTGAATTGTGAAAGGGTGTAATAATCAAATTTTGTGCTACCAATGGGTGGAGATGAATGTTATCAAGGGTTTAGTTGCTAAAATTATTAGTTTACCTATGAAGGGTAAGAAATTTTACCAAGATTGTGGAGCTTCTAAGTGCACTCTAGCCAATTTCTTCATGGGAAAGGAACAATATAAGCTTAGGTGTGTGTGAAGCAGAGGGTATGACAATTCTTCCATTAAGCCACTATGGAGAGATGTGGTACATTGGCTATCATGAAATATTTCACACTTGATGGCATGTATTTTTCTATCTATGGATACCATTTTATGTTAAATAATTTTAAACACAACAATTTGGTGTCATTTCCCTAACCATTAAATGGAAACTAGCATAGAAGATCATAGAAAATATCTTAATAAATCTATTCTCCATGGGGGTCTCATGAAACTTATCATTGACCATATCAAGTTGAAGTTTACTCCTAGAATTCCTAAGCTTTCTAGTGGTTAGAAAGATAAAAGGCTTGCACCTAGTTATGACATGATTGAATTTGCAAAGGAATGGGATGGAGATTATGAGGAGGATCGATCTAAAGAGTTAGAGTCATTACATAAATATGGTAAGACTATGAATGACCATGATCCAGAGGTTTCTAAATCTTCGTCAAAAGGTTATGACACTGACACTAAAATAAAAGATGTTGTGTCGTCTAGTGCAAAGAAGGGGTCTAAGGGGAAGAAAGGTGGTAAAATCGATGAGAAGCAAGTTTAAAACATTGTTGAGGAAGGGGCGAAATATTTAGGAGTGTACCCTATTTTTACTAATAAGGAGAAATAGGGGAGCATTAGGGCTAAGAAGGGGCATCATATGGAAGAAAAAGGTCTTGAGGGAGATAGTTTTAATATTTTTGGAGATGTTTCCCTTATGCAAACTAGGTTTGTGACCCCTGACTATAAGGGTTTCAAGAAAGTTGAGGACAAGAAAGGGCTTTCAAAGTTGCTGGAAAACTCGATAGTGAAATTTAGTAAGAAGTGGGTGGAGCTTGAAGTTGTTGATTTGGAGGATTCTATTTTTTGAGGATGCTTTGAAGGGTGAAGGTGTGGTTCCAAAGTGTCAACCTGAGAATGTTGCTAATCTATCTACTAAGCATTTGAATTGGGATGAAATTGACTTGGAGGGTTTTCATAGAATGGTAGAGGATATGACTAAAAATATCCTTCTATTGTTCAACTAGGTTTTTTTTGAGGTCAAGGATCTTAATACTAAGCTGAATGAGTGGCAGAGTGTTTGTGTGACACTAGTCAACCATATCAAAATGAAATGGATGATGAAAATAAAGTTGGAAACTATGAATGGTGTTCTTGACAAGGTGGGGTTGGATGAGCTAATAAAATGGGTAGGGACTATAAGGAGAGGATAACGTCCATAGGGTTCATGAGAAGCTACTTGTTTCGTTGGAGGACAAAGTTAATAATATTTGAAGTGATTTACAGTCGATGGTGCAAATTAGCAACCAATATCATAATTCTTGTGCATAGGCATTGACTCTGTTGAATGAAAAGGCTCTTAGTTGGATTGCTAAATAGTTGTATCTCAGGGAGAATGAGGAGATGATTGTTGATGTTAATTTCAAGAATCAAATGGAGAATAGTTTGGATGAGGGATCATGTCTACGAACCAAGAGTAATACCTATAAGAGGGCTACTATTTCTTTCTAGGAGCTTCAAAATGTGGTAGAGATGCATGATAATATTATATCTAGTAATATTGAGGTAGCCAAGGTTTTAGATAATTTTATTTAGTTGTGTTTGGTCATCTTCTGTGTTGATGTTTTGTTGTTGGTTTAGTTGTTGGTTTGTCTAGGCTTACCTTATAAAAAAAAATTTGGGGGTTGTTGATGGTTGTTGCTTAATCTTTGATATCCTTCTCTTGATGTAAAGGGTTTTGGGATCCCTTTAGAAACTGATTTCCCTTATCAAAAGTATTGTATTTTCCATTCATCATTCCATTTATCATTCCTTTCATGTTTGATTATTTCAATTCAAGGTCTAATTACCCAAATGGGGTTTGTCCAAGGTAAACCCCCATTAAAAAAAAATGAACAACTTTTCCCTATTGTGTTTGGTTTGTAGATCTTAGGTTGAAGAAGGATTGAAGATCTCTTGAAGAGAAAAATTAGAAAAGTTGCAAAAAGTTGTCAACCTCAAAAATAGGGTTCAAAGTTGTCAATTCATGGAATCTCACCTATAGACACATAACTTTCTAGCACATTTAATATAAAGTACTTGGGGTATGCAAATATATTCTTTGGATGGAAATTCAAAAAGAATAGGCTCACAAAAAGCTTTGATTAACTTGAAGTACTGCGTATGTGGATAAAATTTTGTGAAGGTTTAATATGCATGATTGTAAGCCAACTAATATTCTATTTCTAGTTGGTACTAAGTCGAGCTTAGATAAGTTTCCTAACTCTGATTATTATTTTGAATATATGTCTAAGGTTTCTTATTCTAGTTTTTTTTGTAGTTTAATGTATGCAATGATTTGCACTAAACTAGATATAGCCCAAGTAGTGTGAGTTCTAAGAAGGTTCATGTCTAACCCTGGTCAAGAGCATTGGAATTTTGTTAAGCCCTGGTGTTCAGATATTTTCATGGTACTTTAAATTATTGTTTGTTTAATCATAGTATATATGTTGTGGTCAACTCATTAGACATATAGGGTTTCTTTGATGCAGATTGGGTAGGTGACTTGGATAGTTAAATATCCACTAGCAACAATGTATTTACATTACTTGGAGGTTTAATGAGTTGGATGAGTAAGAGGAACCCTATAGCTTCTTTATCCACCATGAAAGAAAAGTATATCATTGCTACACATGCCTCCAAGGAGGTGGTATGGTTGCAAAGACTTGGTAATGGCATTGGTTTTGATTGCAAGACAATGAGAATTGGATGTGATAGTAAGAGTGTTATTTGTTTGGAAAAAAATCCTATGCATAATATGAGCATACTAAGAATTCTAATAATAAATATCACTTTTTGTGAGAAATGGTTGAGAACAGTAAGGTCATGATTGATAATTTTGACACTTTGGATAATGTTTTAGATTCTTTCACAAAGCTAGTGACCAATGATAAGTTCTCTTGGTGTAGTGAGACCATGGGCCTTAATCACTATACTTGATTTATTATATGTATCTCTTAGATATAATTGCAATGTATAATTCAAGTGGGATAAATTTTGCTTAGGTGACATTTACCTTGAAAACTTGTGTCACTTTTAAATGTCTCCATGTTTCTTGGAAAGTGTCCTAGGGGACATGAGAGAAATGTATTTAATATTGGCAATATTAAATATATTATCCCAATCCTAGGAATTTAATATTGGTGGATGTTACATGTAACTAGAGGAAAAAATTATCCCTCCTAGGAATTTACATTGCGAATGTGAAGGATGTTGAGTGGGGTGTCAAATTTGGAGGTCTGAAACAAGTTTCCATTGGTTCTCCATCTGGAAGTTGAATTCTCAATGAAGTAGATCTTGAATGCCAAAATTTGAAGGGGCTATAGGTTAGGTGCCCATGCTGAGCCTTGAGATGGTAGCATCTTATTGGGTTATTTGTAGGTGTATGGAAGAATTTGATTCAAAGGAGATCAACAAGGAAGTTTATTTTGGTGTATCTCTCTTGTGAAAATAAATAATATACTTGCCCTCTTTTCTCATATGGATTTTTTCTTGAAAGGGTTTCTCCACGTAAATTTGGTGTCATATTTGTTTGTTTTATCAGACTATTGATGTTGTGGTCAAGTCATTAGACATATAGGGTTTTTTTGATGTAGATTGGGTAGGTGACTTAGATAGTTAAAGATCCACTAGCAACAATGTATTTACTTTACGTGGAGGTTTAATGAGTTGGATGAGTAAGACGAACCCTATAGTTGCTTTATCCACCACCAAAGAAAACTTTATGGTTGCTACACATGCCTCCAAGGAGGTGGTATGCTTACAAAGACATGGAAATGGCATTGGTTTTGATTGCAAGACAATGAGAATTTGATGTGATAGTAAGAGTGTTATTTGTTTGGAAAAAAATCCTATGCATAATATGAGCATACTAAGAATTCTAATGATAAATATCACTTTTTGTGAGAAATGGTTGAGAATAGTAAGGTCTTGATTGATAATTTTGATACTTTGGATAATGTTTTAGGTTCTCTAACAAAGCTAGTGAACAATGATAAGTTCTCTTGGTGCAATAAGGCCATGGGCCTTAATCACTATACTTGATTTATTATATGTATCTCTTAGATATAATTGCAATGTATAATTCAAGTGGGATAATGTTCGCTTAGGTGACATTTACCTTGAAAACTTGTGTCATTTTTAAATGTCTCCATGTTTCTTGGAAAGTCTCCTAGGGGACATGAGAGAAATGTATTTAATATTGGAAATATTAAATACATTATCCCTCCTAGGAATTTAATGTTGGTGGACATTACATGTAACTAGAGGAAAAAATTATCCCTCCTAGGAATTTACATTGCGAATGTGAAGGATCTTGAGTGGGATTTCAAATTTGGAGGTCTGAAACAAGTTTCCATTGGTTCTCCATCTGGAAGTTGAATTCTCAATGAAGCAAATCTTGAATGCCAAAATTTTAAGGGGATATGGGTTAGGTGCCCATGCTAAAGCTTTATACACATTAATTAATTTATTATTGTGAATCTTAGTTTTCCTAGGAAGGGGTGTGGGTTTTTGCAAGTGATTTTGGCACCTCTTGTTTCAGTTTACCACTATGGTTTTACCGCCCAAAAGTTCTATAAATTGGAGCCTTGAGATACTAGCATCTTATTGGGTTATTTGTAGGCGTATGGAAGATTTTGACTCAAAGGAGATAAACAAGGAAGTTTATTTTGGTGTATCTCTCTTGTGAAGATAAATAATATACTTGCCCTCTTTTCTCGTATGGTGTTTTTCTTGAAAGGGTTTCTCCACATAAATTTGGTGTCATATTTCTTTGTTTATTTTTCTAATAGGATGAATGTGCAATCACATACATATAGTCAGATTTGGTAATCTTATTCTTATATTTGAATACACATACATAAGTTAATATGGCATCTTAGCTTCACCTTTTTTTCAATACAAAATAATGTCAAAAGTTAAAGGAATTCCTTCAAATCCTCTTGAGATAGTCATAAGTAATGCAATCATAATTTCAAAGTATTATAGAGCATGGAAAAAAAGACAATGCACATGAAAATAGTCTTGTAAAACAAAGATTTGGCCTACAAAATCCTGAGGAAAAAAATTAATAGGATGATTAGATACTCTTAAAGATTCAATATAACTAGTCAAATATGATAAATATAAATAAATATCCATCCAATTATAACCTTTATAAACCTTGAAGAAGTAACTAGAGTTAAACCACTAATCTATGAGCTACTTTTATTCATAATTTTCTCTACAAATGGATGAAAATAAATAATTCATCTTCCAATGGAGTTAAATACGAGTGTCAACCCTCAAAATGGATTGAAAGCATTCTTAAATATTTTTTGTCCCCTTCAAGAAATAAAAATACCAAAAACAAACTTCTAGAATATGAGCATTAACTATCAAGACCCCGTGGTTGAGTAAATAATCACTATTAGTAATAGTGCATTACCCTACCATTGTCTAAAATAGAATAAGTAACAATCATAACCTATTAGGAAATAAATAACTACCTAAAAGGTATATAAATACCTTCACCACAATCCTCTACCCAAAAAATGAATTCTAGCACATTATCAACAATATAATTATTATACTACAAGTGATTAAATGATTATTTATCTCGACAAATCTCATAATAACTTGTTTTGGACCACTTCCAAGATTCCCAAAGAAACTATCCCCTACTCATAAATTTGTTGCTTATTTATTCTACCAAAAAGTACATTTTCATCAACTAGGATTGAGATGGAATTATACCTTAATTGGGCTCCTTGATTGAATTAGGTGAAATCCAAACTTTCAATCATAGGAAATAAATAATTTTGCCTCAAATATTGAGGTCATTAGTGTCATATTAGAGACCGTAGAATCAAGAGCATGAAAATCATTTGTTGATCATAGGTTTCCACCAACATTTTCATGAATAGAAACTATCTTAGTCTTAATCCTTGGCATGCCACATCAGTGTCTCTTCAATCATGTGAACAACAAGAATAGGGTTCCAACTAAGGCATAAGGAAATCTAGAAATTTGACCCTTTTGTTAAAGGTATTCTTCAGCATTCCATTGTGTATTCAAGTTGTAGGTGAATCTCAACTCATTTTTAAACTTTATAGGTGCAAAGAATAGAACTTCAATTGAAGAAAAGATAATGGAAGCTAGTTAGGAAATCATGGATGAGAATCACATAATAGTAGATTTGGTTTACTATAATTGTCACTCATCATTACTCAATACTTAATTTTCTTCACTCTTATGCATCAATGAATTCCAAGGATAATACAACACGGTGAGATAGCTAACAAATATCCTTTCCTATCTCTTTCAATGTTATATTTGACTATTGCATGTCATGATTCAAATCTTTTTTATCTAATTTATTGATGATTCCAAGACACCTAACTAGAATGGCAACAAGGGGTGCAATATAATGGTGGGAGCATGTTCACAAAAAAAATTTAGAGTTAATATTTATTTTTCGAATATAAAGATGAAAAAAAAATGTTATTACAAATGAAATAAAATATATATTTATATATTGATCTTTACAAATTTTGAATCAAGAGAAACATGCAAAGAAAATAATAAGAGGGAAATAAGAGGATCATCAAAAAATAAATTAAATTTTAAGGATAAATTATATGCGAAAAATATATATATTTT
>VDFB02381652.1:0-24948 GCA_007258455.2 Sequoia sempervirens | reverse complement strand
ATATATAGTGCATGGATATATTTTCATAATTTTTTGTTACATATTTTTTAAAATTAATTCTCTGTCAAAGTAATTATAAGTTGGACATAGGTGTATTTCGTAACACATAGCTTGTTTTGTATGTATTGAAATTATTATTATTATTATTTGTTGAAACAAGGAAATCATTACCTAGTGCACACATATTTTTAAGAATTTTTTTCTCTATTTTTCTATTTTTCTGCATGTGTGAAACAAATACCTTGATGTTTGGTGAAAAACCTACACTCACAAGAAATAAAATATAAATATAATAATAAAAATAAAAAATATTTAAAATTATACTATTTGGAAAATATAATAATAGCTACATACTCACAAAACATAATTTCTAAATGATTTTATTTGATCCCTCAAAAGGTAAATAAAAAGTGGTTTTTGTCAGCATTTTGATAAGTGTGAAGGAGACTCCATTGTGGGTATGCTTTAAGACTAGAGGGGTTATATCCAAGGGGATCTTATCTAACCCTCTTCAATTAAAACCCTTTAGATAGAACCCCTCAAGGCTTAAATCATTATTTTTTCTAAAAAATATGTGATTTTAGGTAAAAATTAGGATGTCCCATATTTGAGACCCATTATTGTGGGATGACTCAATATTAAATTTCAAGATGAAAAATAAAGGTATTAGCCATTAAAATAAGGAGAAACATCCTCATTGTTAAGAAACTTAAACAGTAGTAAACATGTCAAAGAGACATTTTTTCCCAACAAAATAGAAAGATTTGATGAAGTTTGAACTCTACTAATATTCTATCATGATTAATAATAAATACCAAAAAGGATAAAATATGAAAAGGATAAAACACCTCCCCTTCTTTTTCAACATTCATGTGTCATAATAATTGTTAATATGACCAAATACCATATGTGACTCAACTAGCCTTTTATTTAAAATTCATTTCATTGATCAATACCAAGGGGTACAAATACTTAAATGCAAATATCCTAATACACAAATTACACAGTCCTCCTGTAGTTTTTGAAAGAGGAAAAAATGGGTTTTACAAGGACCCGAAAGCATAAAGTTTACATACATAAGATTAGATCTTCAAAGTCACCATTAGCAGAAAGGCTATAAAGAAAACAAAAAAATGACAAAGCCACAGCCACCAAAAAAGCCAGCAAGGGCCACAAAAAAGACCCAAAAAGACCAGACAAAATACCAGCAGCAACTAAACTTGGGACTTTAATGTTTCTGCAGTCTCAACTTCCAAGTCGTTCATTTCCTGAATCCCCCTCTTTAAGATCTAGACCATCTGGGTAGTAGGAGGTGCTTTCCTCTTAAGGTTTGCATGGGTCCTTTTCGATATACCTTGGTCCTCGTTCTTTCTTTTATCCTTGTCCTCTTCTAGTTCAACAACCAACGAACCCTGTTGCGACTTCTCCAACTTTTCAGACATTGCATTGATGATAATGGCATTGCGCCTAGCCATTTTATGGTTTTGTTCCACAACAGTTTTCATGTTATTTTTTATTTTAACAATTTCAGCTTCCAAAGTCTTATACTTGTCCTCAATGTCATCTTCTCTCATTCCAATATTGTTCTTTTTCCATCTTCCTTCTTCATTGCTAAGAGCAGACAGCTTCAATTCCAATTCCTCCAACTTACTATTTAGAACCCTATTTTTGTGATTAAGATCATTAATTTCTTGATAGGCCCATTTCAAAACCCTAAAAATGTCACCAAAGCCACTTTTGGCAGAGGCAAGAATATCTCCAGACTGAACCCGGTCTAAAATGAGGTTAACATCATCCGGATTGGGGGAGCTAGGAAATCTAGTACCATCAACTCTGAAATATGTAAGAGGGGTAGAAACAAAGTTTTTGCTAGCTTCAGGGTTCTCAATTTTGTCCTCCAAAGAGTTTGCAGAGTGGGAAACCAACTTATTGGCAGGGGAGCCCTTGAGAGTGGGATTCTTTAAGGGAACCGAGCAGTCAAGGTAGATCTCAAGGTTAGCTTTAGCAAGCTTGGGTTTACTATGCTAGGTTTTCTTACCAAACAGTACAGGGGACAGGTGGGCTTCAATAATTCTCTCCTAGTTAGGCTAATTCTCTGAACCACCACTGTTTGTTTCATAGTCCTCAGACGTCGTGGAGGCAACCAATTTGTAAAAAGTCGGAAGGCTTTGATAGTGTTCATATATTAACCTAATAAGACCAAGATATAGAATAGGGTATCTCCTGGGATTTTTCTTGTGGTCCTCAAGGCTATTGCTCAACGAACAGAACAAATAATGAGGTAGAGAAATTTGTACCTTATGGCAGAAGTGGTTAAGGATAGCAAAATGATGACCATAAACTCTAGTGAATCTCTCGTCTAGGGTAATATACTCCATTATGACACGAAGCACCTTTCTCCACAACGCCTTGATGGAGTCTATTTCAAAATAGTTGTTGGAAATTTTGACTAGTGTCAATTTCTCCTTTTCCTTCTTAGGGAATTTGATTACCGCCTCGTTAGAAAACCTTCTATTGCGATAAAATTTCACACCCTCAGTGGAAATTCCAGTCACCTATCCTATAATTTTCTCATCCAGCTTCACCTTTCTCCCAAAGAGGATTATTAGTTCATTGGTCCAGCTCTTCTCAAAATAGTCTGTAGCCATAGTATCAGGCCCATGATTTTTTTCCAGAAATGAAACCAAACCACCTCTCACAACCTGTTTCTAGACCTTAGCATTCCTCGTGTGCACCTCGTAGCTTTTTGGCTCAACTCTTTTCTTGGCCCCCCCATTTTTTTTTGCACCTCACTACAGACTCTACCAGCTCTAAAAACCTATTGCAAATTTATGCAGCCATTCCAATGAACCCACAAAGCATGCCGCTTTTTCTTCCCAGCTAAGTAATATGACACGACCCCATCAAATCTCTTGATTTTGATGTACTTAGCCCTTTTCCCTTTAATCATTAAATATATTTTCCTCTTTCCCATGTGTAACATCATAATCTAATAAGGCCCTAACTTCAGCTCCCAAATCTCTAAAATTCTGCCATGTGTTCAATCCTTGCCTCTTTACCCCCTCATTTGCAAAGTAATTTGCCACATTGTTAGCTTCCCTGTAGACGTGTGAAACTTTAACTTTATCAAAATTCTCTAGAATATAATTTGCTTCATCAATCCAATTCTTTATAGACCAGGAGGGGGGTCCTACCTAGGAGACAGTCAATGATGTTTTTAGAGTCCCCTTCAAGCTATAAGTATTTAATATTCAAATTATGAGCTAAATTTAAAACTTGAAAAGATCCTATAGCCTCTGCCACATGGTTGGTTTGATGACCTATGGAAATAGCCATAGCCGCCATAAAGTTACCATTTGAGTCCCTTAACACACCTCCACTTACGGCCATCCTCGGATTTCCCTTCACTACACCATCAAAGTTGGCCTTAGACCAGCCATTTGGAGGAAAGGTCCAGCACACACCCTCCCTGCTTTTCTTAGCTAGCTTGGATGCCATAGAAACATCCATTTTAATATTCCAATCCTTTTCTATCATTAAACCATAGGGAGTACACACCACAGCTTCAAGGTTAATAGCTTTTTAGGGAATAACATTGAATTTTTCCTTTATAAGCCTAAAAAAAATTTCAAAAACATTAGCCTCCGACATCTCCTTATCCCTGAAAAGTCCGTTATTATGTTCTTTCCACACTCCCCAAACAACAAAAGGTAAAATAAAATCCCATAACCTTCGAATGAAGGGATTTTGAGATGGAGCTTTCCATTGTGAAAAGAAATCTTCAATGGACAGGGGAAACACCCAAGAGATATTCCAAAGGGCTAATAATTTTCCCCAGATTATAGAAACAAACAGGCAGTGGAGAAACAAGTGGCTAGCTGGCTTTGCCTCACACTTGCACAAATAACATCTGTTGGGGATTTGAAATCACCGTTTACAAAGATTATCCACCGTAAGCACCTTATTTTGAAGTAGAATCTAGAAGAAGATGTTGACTTTTGGAGTCAAGTGTTTAATCCACGCTTTAGACTAGAAAAATAGCACACAATATCCCATAGAAAAATAGCACACAATCTTGAAGCAATCTATAAAATCAACAAACTATCTTGTAGCATCATGAAAATGATATATAAAATAACCCATAGATATTTTGGAATACAAATACAAGTCTAATTCCCATTTGATAAATTGAAACTTTCATGAAGCACCCCTCAAGAAAGCAAGGTGACAAAGCTACAAAGAACCAAAAATCACCAAAAAATGAAACAAAAATTGAAAAAGTAAAACCTAAACTATTTTTGGTGATGTGAGATTTCTTGTAAGCTTAGATGATCTTACATTGGACACAATAGATAAGAATTGTGTGAGAATGGCTTAAAAATAGAGTTTATTGGTTAAACCACCCTTTGAAATAATAAATTATTTATAACATACACCAATGTTGTCATAGATGCATTTGAATTTTTCTTTCTTTTCTTCTTCCAACATTTATATGGGGAAAATCTTGTTATCCTTCATTGGATTTAGTCACTAATATTTCTTCCACTTGAGGACCTTTGTCCACCATAGACTAAACTCCTCATCCAAAATATTTCCACTTTCTTCTTCCATTAGTTTTAATCTTTCACTAGTGTCCAATACCATCATTTTTATCTTGTTCTTCTTTTGAGGACTTTAATTCACTATTGTTCATCCTCATCCACTAAATATATTTTCCTTCCATATCTTTGCTTGTGGGATTTACCACACAATTGTTCATCCACCTACACAAAATATTTTTTCCGTTCTCCTATCTCTACCACACTTACTCTCAAATTATTACAACAAATATGTTTAAAATCAAACAACTTCATAACTAGTTCCTTCTACTCTTCACTCACTTCTCTTGCATGCAAATCAATACAATTCACAATATGGAAATAAAAAAAATCACTCTTTCCTCATGATTTTCTTCTACTCCACCATTTTACCTATACATAATCCAGTATTATTAATATTAAGGAAATTAGAAATTTCTAGCACTAAATATTCTTCTCTTTCTTCTATACTAACCATTTTTTTGTCCTTATCTTATTTCTCCCTATCCTCCTCTTTTATGCACAAACGCATCACATTTATCCATATCACCATGTCCTCAAAAGGACCAACCAATATTATAACCACACTCTTATCCACTTCTATTACTTTTCTTTCTTTACTAACCTATATTGCAACATCTCCTCTTACTACTATATTAGCTCCAATATTCAAGAACTCCACTCCCACATATTCATTATCTTTCACTAACTATTATATGTCTTCAAAAATATATGCTAATATTGTAACCTCCTTCTCTTCTTCATCCTCTTGTATGAGGATTTCTTCTTTAATTTAATCTAGATGAAATTATACTACATATCCTTCTTTACTTGCATAGGAAATATCACAACTAATATTATGGAAATCAAATGTTTCCACAACTTCCTCCTTGTATGGTTAATTTTATACTATAATTTGCATCTTCATCATCAACACCTCAAGTTCATCTAGCAATCCTCCTTCCAATAACATATTATTTTATCTCCTCTACCAATAGGGGATTATCCCAATCTTCACCAATTTTTTCATCATATATGGGGTACTCAAATACCACCATTCTTCTTCTTCATATTCCTTACTTCTTGTAAACAAAATAATGTTATTTAAAATAGTTCCTTCAACATAATCCTTCTTATTTCTTTCATCTTCTTCCACTTTCTCATTTACAAAATTCTCAGGTATAATTTTTGTAACTTTCCCTTCTATTCATGTAACCATGTTAAGGTCAATAGGTAGTTTAAAAATTGTTTCCTCTCTTTATTCTTGTGTTCTATCATTTTATTGACATAACTAAAGCTACTGTATCTATTGCTACAACTTGTCTTATTAAATCACCTTTTTTATCTTCAAATTATTCAACTAAAACTCTAAACTCCTCTATCTTAGATTCCTCAAAAATATTTCCTTCAAATTTATTATCTATAATGACCACTCTCTCTTCCCTTATTTTCTTCTTTCTTTCATCTTCTCTTCTTTTCCCTATTTTCTCACTTAATTTATATTTTCATGAGCTACTCCCACATTTTTTCTCTCCATGGAACCTCTACCAAAATTCTACAATACTTCCCTTCATTATTTCTCCACTCATTATCCTCTTCCAAGATGATTTTCTTCTATCAATACACCTATATACCATAATAATCACTAAAATATTAGATAGCAATATTCTACCTCTTATTCATCCCACTCATCACCTTCTTCATCCTCCACTATGCCACTCACGTACCATTCTTCATATTTGTTCTTATCTACATTACACAATCTCCAACACATCCAATCTTGATTGGATGTCTCTTAACCTTTAAAGATTACTATCCACATGATTCATCTTTAGTTGTTCCATAAATATAATCTTTAATAGTCTCTTCATGACCATCATCATCATTTTTCTGAGGTCATTTATTAAACACACATATAACTTATAAATTCTAGAGATTTAT
Organism: Sequoia sempervirens; assembly: GCA_007258455.2. Taxonomy (NCBI): domain Eukaryota; kingdom Viridiplantae; phylum Streptophyta; class Pinopsida; order Cupressales; family Cupressaceae; genus Sequoia; species Sequoia sempervirens. Next base: position 18,430 of record VDFB02381652.1, on the reverse strand, counting down.
ACATTTTTTTTTGTGTAGCCACAATAATATTCTTGTAATAAAATCGCTAGAGGATAAATCCTTTTGTAATTACATGAATCTGGCTATAAAAAGATTCACATACTTTAAAACAAACCTTCTCTCATAATCTTGTGTCTCATTTTGAAAATATCTACAATTAAATTCCTCCTCTCACTTGTAAAAAAAATCCTAGAGCTCAAATCCCTCTATAGTTATATTGTTAGAGAAACCAAGATCAACTTACAATATTTAAGAACTTCCACAAATGAGAATTTTCACAATAAAAATAATATCATACAATTTTTCAAAATACACAGAATTCCTTACATATAGGATGATGAGGTGAGAAGGTAGGATTGAAATTCTGATTACCCCTCCAAATTTGAGACAAGTGTGATCACACTTGGACCAAGTGTGAGGACACATGTTAAGTGTGCATGAGTTAATACAAAATAAAATAAGTCTCTCTAAGTGATCCTAAGTGTAGTTTGAATAAGGACTAGTCAAATTGGATAGGTAAAAAACTATTTTCACAATAAACCCCCCTTAAGTGATATTTAGGGGAAAGATAAACACTAGAAAAATATAAAGATAGGGTTTGGAAATAAAGCCTAATGAGGTGCCCATATACAATAAAGTCTCTCAAAAATATAAAAAATAGAAAACACAATGGGAAAAAAAAATTCTAAAAAAGAGAGCAAGAGAAGAATAAATAAACCTCATCAAAAAAATTCCAAAGAAAATATTAGGAACATGAAGAACTCCATGAAGTGTGTAGAAGTTGCAAACTCTACTAAGAAGAACTAGTTTTTTCTTGGAATCAAAGAACACTCTAATAAATGTAGATTTGGATAAGTGGCACATAAAATGTTGCATGAGTACCCTAAATTACACTCCTCAAATATGTATGCATAGATGACAACAAGGAAAAATAATCTATGAATTTGACAATGTAGATGGTAACATGATCAATGAGACACAAAAATATTACACAAGTGACACTGTTGATACGACTATATGTACATGTGGTGCTCTAAATAAGTACAAGAGTCTCGTAAATACTAATCAACTATAGAAAGGTAGAAGGTTGCCTCCATAAACTCACTTGAAAGAGAAACCAAATACACTTTATCATAACCATATGATGATACCCCCATAAGGCTAATAAGGGGGGGATATTGGTAGATCAATTAAAATGTAGCATAATATATTAAAATAGATGCAACATCACATCCAATATTATGTACAAGAAACTAAAAGGGTGTGCAAGAACAAGACACACACACATGAGGATAAAACATTGAATTCTTCATTGTTTTGGAGGGGCACTCATGAAAAAAGTTGTAATGGAAAATAAAAAAAGGAACATACACAAATCCCATGACACTTTATAGGTAGTGAAATTACAAAAAGACACAATATGATGTTCAATATCCCCCCAAAAGAATAAAAAACCAGTTTTTGCACTTTATTTTAGTGCATTTATAATTAAATTTGTTATAGATTTCTTACAAGTGTCCAAAAAGGACAATGGTTCAATTTATGTCAAGGGTGTGAAAAGAATCACAAGAAGACAATGAAAATATGCCTTACAATCCTCAAAATATGACAAAAAATTAAAATAAAAGCCCCCCAAAATAAATAATGTTGTAAAAATGTCCCCCTAGTAAATTACAAGTTTTGAGTATAATTTGTGTAATTTGAAATCCTAAATTGGTTGTTTATAAAATGGTGATTTTATTATTGTTTGGGAATTTTTATTCAAGAAAATAAATTGCATGTACCATTACATTCCTTGTACTTTTTTGATAAATTTCAAAAAACATTTTGCTAAATTTTGAGATCATGGGCAAAAGTTATACCTTTACAAAAAAAATGTCAAAAAATAGTACAAAACTAAAGTTTGAAGGTGAATCCCAAAAAAAAATCATGATGAGAAAAATAATAATTGCATGATGGTTAAGTGCTGAAAAAGATATTTTCAATACCTACATGAAGTTGAAAAGTTGACTTCATATGCCCAAGTTATGTCAAAAAGGAAAAATACCCCCTTTAAGAGTTTGGCTTTGTGGTGGCCATAGAGTGGTGTTGCAGTTGGGTGGATCTTCAGAAGTTCATGGGTGGCACTAGGGATATGGGTGACATGTGGGCTAGATCATGGTGTTATGCAATAGTGAGTAGAGGTATAGGTGACATACCCCTATTTTTAAGCCCCTAAGGTGTTGGGTCTACCTGGGAGCTAAGTTCCCCATGACCACCCTCAAAGTACCTTATGTAGATGTTAGTATTGCATAATATGATAGTTAAAAATATGTAGGAATTGTACCTACAACTTTAGTATTTTTATTAAAAATACAAATAAAATAATTTAAAATTTTAACCCATACCAAAGTTGATGTTAGTCCTATGTGGGCATAAAAATAGAGATGAGTATATGATATGATAGTTGTACAAATGTATAGATCTGTATATATCATATGAAATATTATACAACCTCTAATGTCATCTCAAAAAGTATTTTTTATTTCCAAACCCTATTGTCTTATAAAAATATAGGTTTTAAGCCTTTTGAGTGAAACCATGTGGTTGATTTTGCTCCAATATGCATTGTATAAAAGTAGGTGCCTAGAAACCTTAAAAATTAAGACTATTGGGAAAGGGGATTTATAATATTTATCTGATGCCACGTTGGAGCAACCAATATCAACTTTCAAGATCTAATAAATTCTACAGACAATAATTTTCATAATAACAATACTATCATACAAGTTGTTAAAATGTACATAGAATCCCTTACATATAGATGCAAGGATGAGGAGGCGATAAGGTAGGAATAAATGCCTATCTATCCCTCTAAATGTGAGACACATGTGAACACACTTGGGACAAGTGTGAGGACATGTGTTGAGTACACATGAGCTGATACAAAATCAAATAAATTTCTCTAGTGGGATTAAGTGTAGTGTGAATAAGACCTATTCAAACTAGATAGGTAAAACACTTTTTCATGCTAACATATATTATAACTTATATACTACAACAATTATTCCTAGAGATCAAAACATTTTGTAGTTACATGAATTTTATATCACAATAAATTGTCATAGATCTCAAAGTCCTTTGTAGATACATGACTTTTAAACTTATAAAAAAAATCTCTAAAGTCTTATCAAACACCTTTTATACTTAAATATTTACCCAAATCACTTCATTCAATATCCTCAACACATTCAACAATCTTATTAGCCCTAATAAATTAGCATGAACTCCTCACTACACATATGAATGGATATTTTGGCTTTGATACCATTTGGTGTTGTTAAGAACGAAGCACCCACTTAAGGGTATCCAATCCTCATAGCCTTCACAAACATACGCACACATCAACACAAAAAATGAAAATATAATAATGTAGATTATTATTGATCTTATAAAGCTTATTATAGCTTGATTACATATAACATTGTACTAGAACAACACTTCCTATAACTTTCTTCTCCATTCACTCCATGAAGCTTACAAGACAGCCTACATTCTCATTATAATACCTTGTCAAATTTTAATGTTTTATCTTAAATATTTAACACTCTACCAAACATAGTTACATTTTATCTCCTTTGTCTAATTCTCTACATGTGCTAGAGACTTCTCCTTATGAACATAGATGCATTTCTTGCTCTCTCCAACTTACTCCTCACATTCAAGAGTAAAAAATTATCTCTATATATTTTATCATTTCACTTAGCCTATATTATTAGATGATCTTCTTTATTTTTCTAGAGTCCTCTCTGAATCCTAGAGTTCTCCTTCCCTTTTAGAGTTTTATCTTTTTTTTAATATTCCTTTCAACTCCTTTTCCCTCCCCAAAATGAATATACACACAACTAGGATCATAATTTTTATCCAAGAAGCCATATAATTTCATCAAAGAGTATTTCTACCTACAACAAAGTGAAATAACACATGTTCTTAGAGAGTAACCATATTCAAGTTTGGATAATTAATCAATGGAAACTTTAATTGCTACCACAAAACCTCATTGAGAAAAATAGAGATAGATAAAAAAGAAAATGTGGTCATAGGGAATAATAAAAACTCATATAAGGAAGAAAATATTGACCCATGGAGAAGTTGAATCAAACAACCAATAAGTTGACACAAATCTTAATTGAATTGCATGTAGCCTTAGTGTTGTAACTTCCCTTGTGGAAGAAATTATGACCTATAAAATCAAAGCAATTTTTTTTTTCAAGAGGAGATAATTGTTTCAATAATAAGGAATAATGAGTGGCCAATGAAATAGTCATGAGAAACTAAAAACTGCCTCAATTGAATAAAAGATCAAACACCAAGATGAAAAATGAAGATGTTGGTGTCGGGTGATCCCATAATACTGGTTTACAATTTTTGGTCAAACTAGACATTGAATTGAATTTTTTTAACTAAATCTTCACTTTCGGGCACCTATAGCTGCTAAACCATGAGGAATTTGAAGATGATGCAAACTAGTGATTTGTGACATTTTTTCTGTAGATTCTAAATATATTTTTTTTAAAAAAAATTAATTAGATTGCATTTCTTTTTCCATCTCCTTTGAAAAATAGTTTTTAATAGTAAACGCAATTTTTAAAGAGTGATGATCACCGTAAACAACATAACTTTTTTCTATGAAGGATAAAATTCCAATTTTTTCGAATTTAGCTTTTGTGTAGGGGCACCATGTCAGTTTTGTGAATAAGGTCTTAATTTTGGTTTTAAGGTGTTTTTAGTCTTATGTCATCTAATAAGGTCATAATAGACCATGTGCAATGTAATTAGAGGCATTTGGGGTCAAACTTGCAAATATTGTAAAATATTGCAAAAGTTGTCATGGGCAAAGTTGCAAAAATGCAAAAAATGCAAAAAGTGGAAGACCAATGGTCAAGTAGTTCAAAAGGTAGTTTGAGTTGGTTGTGTTAGTTTATTTTGGTGGTAAAAGTTTAAATATGCTCTAGAAACTCGATGTAAAGGTTCTGTTGAAGATTTTGATTGTTGGAGCAACAAAGAGACTTCATTTTCTGTAATTTTCTTATGTAATCTGCTACTACATGTCTTTGTACGGTTCCGTACTAAGAGATATTTTTCTAAAAATAATTGAATCTCATGGTGGCATGAACTAAGATCATTTTGTATTTTTTTTTATTTGGTTTCATAAAGTTTCAAGCTTTTTATAGCCAATTTACTGTCAACGGGTTAAGAACTTTGTTCTAGAGGGTTTGAAGTTGTAAAACTGTCATAAGAGACCATTCCACCAATGAAATGCTTTGAAAATCAGTGGAATGGTGTTAATTAGGATGTTCTTTTATGTTGGTAGGTTAGTAGTTGCAGAGAAGGAGGTTTGGGGCTAATATGGTGATGCCCTAGGGTGAATTTTACATGTTTTCAAGCAAAAGAGTGGTGTAGATGCTAGGGTTTGTTTAAAAGCCTTTGGATTTGGTCATGTAATGGTTGGAAAAACTTGTGCAGGGCCTATTTGATGTGTTTGAATCCCTAGTTTGTAGAGTGGAGGCTTGGAGTTTTTAGTTTCTATAAACCCTCTTGTGTTCAAGCATTAATAGGCCTAGATAAGGGTTTTATGATTTGATGAACTTGTTATTGTTTCTACTGATAAAAATTGTGAATTCGGGCCTTTTTAGCCTATTGAGAGTATTGGAATAGGTTTTGGTAGTTTGGGAGAAGAATTTTACAAAGTTGCTTTGTAAAAGTGACCTATTTGGCTTAAGGGGCAGCGTAGCAATCCTTTTTAGGAGAGGAAGGTCTGAAACAACTATATGCACAAATGGGATATGTTTAATAATCCATAAAGGGTGTCTAGAAAGAAAATCCTTTTGTGGGTTTGAGAAGTCTTCTGAAAGTTGTGCACAATTTTCTCTATTTGAAATGTTGCAAGGAGAATATGATGGAATTGTGAAAATTTGTTAAGTTAGGGTTTTAAGGGCTGAAGAACTATTTGAAATAGGTTGAATTGTGATTCTAATACAAACTCCTCCCTACTCTACATCAATTGGTATCAGAGCATAGGTTTTTTATCTTTTGAAGGAGATAGGTTGCAATTTGAAGAAGTGAAAAGTTGCAGTTTGAAGGATCAAGATTCCTCCTAAAGGAAGTGGAGTTATTGCAAGGGAGATTAGGTTGATGAAGGAGTCACAAGAAGCAGTATTAGCTAGAATTGTAACATTAGATACTAATCAAAGGAGAGGAAAGGTCCCTGAAGAAGAAAGTGACCGAGAGGAAGGGGAAGAGGGTGAGGATGAAAACCCTCCAAGAAGAGTCCAAGGTGATGATGAGTTGGACCCTGATGAGAGAAGGATGGTGAAAATGCTCAAGGATGTTAGAGGAGATGCTTTTGATGTGAGATTGGATGTGCCAATGTATAATGGAAAGTTGGATGTTGAAGAGGTATTGGATTGGATAGATGCAATGGACAACTACTTCAAGTACAAGGAGGTTGTTGAAGAAAAAAAGGTAAATTTTGCTAAGACTAAGTTGAAAGGTCATGCTTTGACATGGTGGAATTATGTTCAAGAAAGAGTGAAAAGGCGAAAACCAAAAATCAGTTCATGGGATAGGATGGTGTCAAAGATTAAGAGCCAATTCTTCCTAGGTGATTATGCAATACAAACATTCAAGAAGTTGCAAAGTTTAAAATGGAAGGATAAATATGTCATGGCCTACACTGAAGAATTTCACAAATTAAGTATTAGAGTTGGTCATGTTGAAGATGAAAATGAAAAGATAGCAAGGTATATGTGTGGGTTAATATTTAAAATTTAGGATGAATTGAGTTTGGATACTCCTAGGACGGTTGAAGAATGTTTTCAGTTGGCTGCTAGGGCAGAAGAGAAACTAAAAAGAAGGAAAGAAAGATAAGGAAGAGGTTCAAGGCAGTCCTATGAAGACCAAGAAGATGCAAGTAAAAGAAAAGACCAAGTTGTTGATCAAAGAGGTGGATTCAGAGGCTTTAGAGGAAGATTTGGTGGAGGTAGAGGTTCAAGCACATTTTTAGGAAGATGTTATCATTGCAATCAATTTGGTCATCAAGCATGGAAGTTTCCAGATAAACAAGGTTCTACTTCAATCGGTGGTGATAAAAGAGTTTAGTTGGTGCAAGAGGATGATTGTGAAAGTGTAAACTCTCCTAATCAACTTGCTGCTCCAGAAGTTGGAGAATACTTGATGATTAGAAGAACACTAATTAAAGCATCCAAGGAGAAAGAATCAACACAAAGGAGAACACTTCTCAAGACTAGCTACAAGTGCAATGGAAAGGTATGTAAAGTAGTAATAGATTCAGGGAGTACTAATAACATGGTGTCCATAGAAATGGTTGATAAACTAAAATTGGAAAAGATACCTCATGAAACACCTTATAGAGTGTCTTGGTTGAATGAAAGTCAATCAGTTTTAGTGAATGAGCAGGCTTGGGTTGGGTTCAACATAGGTGGATACAAGGATAAGATACTTTTTGATGTGTTTCCTATGGAAGTGTGTCATTTGCTACTAGGAAGACCATGGCAGTTTGATATACATGCAATTTATGATGGTAGAAACAATACTTATCAGATTGAAAAGGGTGGAAACTCTTTCACATTAACTTCATTGGTAGAAGATGATAAGGGACAAGGTAAGGTAGCTAAGTTGATCATGTAGGGTAAGAAAGAGTTTATAAGTCTTGAGGAAGATAAAAATGAGGAGTTTGTAGCCATCACTAACAATGAAGATGTTAAGACAGCAGGTTTGAAGAGTGATTCAATGTTGGGAAGAAAAGATGATGAGTTGGTGACAAAAACAAATAAAGAGAAGGTCAAGGATGATTTGGTTGTGGAAATGCAAGATTGATTAGAAAGGAATGATAAGGTCATGATAGGAACAGTGCTTTGTTCTTTGGTTTCAAAAGAGGCTAGTGGGAAATCAAATTATGTCAGTACAATGGTTTATGAACCTGATAATATAGAGATTCTAGGAGCAGAGAAACTAAGAGAAGAGATGAAGAGAAAAGGTGAAGTGAGCAAAGGCGAATGGAAAGGAAAAATGGGTGAGTTCAAGTATACATCAAAGGTAAAAGAAGAGGATAATTCAAGACAAGGATGGTAAAGGTATGTTTGCAGGTGTTCAAGTAGGTTCAACATTAGTTTCAGATGAGGGAAAATTCAGAGAACATTCATCAAGTCAGCTCACAAAGTTAGAGCAATGTCTAGGTGGTAAAAATTTCAATAGTGCAAAGAATGATTCAAATATTCAGTACCTGATCAATGGAAAGGATTACCAAGTGAAAAGGAATTTGAAGACCAAAGAAATAATATTCTCAAGTATACTTTTGTGTTGCAGCATGGTACTCAAGGGACTTGAATTTTTTTCAATATGGGTGTATGGTGTAGGGGCACCATGTCAGTTTTGTGAATAAGGTCTTAAGTTTGGTTTTAGGGTTTTTTTAATCTTATTTCATATAATAAGGTCATAATAGACCATGTGAAATGTAATTAGAGTCATTTGGGTTCAAACTTGCAAATATTGTAAAATCTTGCAAAAGTTGTCATGGGCAAAGTTGCAAGAATGCAAAAAGTGGAAGACCAATGGTCAAGTAGTTCAAAAGGTAGTTTGAGTTGGTTGTGTTAGTTTATTTTTGGTGGGAAAAGTTTAAATATTCTCTATAAACTCGATGTAAAGGTTTTGTTGAAGATTTTGGTTGTTGGAGCAACAAAGACTTCATTTTCTGTAATTTTCTTGTGTAATCTGCTACAAGTCTCTATATGGTTCCGTACTAAGAGATATTGTTCTAAAAAGCATTGAATCTCATGGTGGCATGAACTAAGATCATTTTGGATTTTTTTTTTATTTGGTTTCATAAAGTTTCAAGCTTTTTATAGCCAATTTATTGTCTACAGGTTAAGAACTCTATTCTAGAGGGTTTGAAGTTGTAAAAATGTCATAAGAGACTATTCCACCAATGAAATGCTTTGAAAATAAGTGGAATTGTGTTAATTAGGATGTTCTTTTATGTTGGTAGGTTAGTAGTTGCAGAGAAGGAGGTTTGGGGCTGATATGGTGATGCCCTAGGGTGAATTTTACATGTTTTCAAACAAAAGAGTGGTGTAGATGCTAGGGTTTGTTTAAAAGCCTTTGGATTTGGTCATGTAATGGTGAAAAAATCTTATGCAGGGCCTATTTGATGTGTTTGAATCCCTAGTTTGCAGAGTGGAGGGTTAGAGTTTGTAGTTTCTATAAACCCTCTTGTGTTCAAGCATTAATAGGCCTAAATAGGGGCTTTATGATTTGATGAACTTGTGATTGTTCCTACTAATAAAATTGTGGATTCAGGCCTTTTATAGCCTTTTGAGAGTATTGGAATGGGGTTTGGTGGTTTGGGAGAAGAATTTTACAGAGTTGTGTAAAAGTGACCTATTTGGCTTAAGGGGTAGTGTAGCAGTCCTTTTTGGGAGAGGAAGGTCTAAAACAACTATATGCAAAAAATGAGATATGTTTAAGAATTCCATAAGGTGTCTAGAAATCAAATCCTTTTGTGGGTTTGAAGAGTCTTCTGAAAGTTATGCACAATTTTCTCTATTTGATATGCTACAAGGAGAATATGATGGAATTGTGAAAAGTTGTTAAGTTAGGGTTTTAAGGTCTAAAGGATTATTTGAAATAGGTTGAATTGTGATTCTAAGACAAACTCCTCCCTACTCGGCATTAGCTTTGTAACTACGATATCTAGCATGTTCATTTGGTTTCATAGTGCTTTATTGAATTTTTTTTCTTAATCAAGTTTTAAAGTCAAACCAATTACAATTTACACATAGGCGGACTGTAAACAACATAACCTTTTTTGTATGTATCAAAATTAAAAAAAAAAATTACTGGATCAAGAAAATCAATACCTAGCATGAACATATTTTTTAGATTTTTTTTTATAATATACTATTTTTCCACATGTGTAGAACAAAGAGCTTGATTTTTGGTGAAAAACCTACATTCACAAGAAATAAAAAATAAATATAATAATAAAATTAAATATATTTAAATTTTATACTTTTTGGGAAGCTTATAATAAGAACTACATACTTACAAAAAATAAATTTTAAATGAATTCATTTGATCCCCCAAAAGGTTAATCAAAAATGGTTTTTTATTAGCATTTTGAAAGGTGTAAAGGAGACTCCGTTATAGGTATGGTTTAAAACTAGCGGGGTTCTATCCAAGGGGGTTTGATCTAAGGTGGTTTGATCAAACCCTCTTCAATTGGAATCCTTTAAATGGAACACCAAACCATGAAAAAGGATAGAATAAATATCTCGTCTATCAAGAAACCTGAATTGTAGTAAACATATGGTTGTATACAATAATTTGATATCATGATAATAAATCATACCATGAAGGAAAGAATATGAAAAGGGTAAAAAATGTCTCCTTATTCAACATTCATGTGACATAAAAGACTAAATCTCTCAAAACCATATATCAATTCAACAATAAATTTTATAGGATTAAATCAAATCATCTACCTCTAAGAGTAGAAAGAGAATGATGTTTAGCAAAGAATTAAGAGTCTAAAATATAACCTTATTTAATTATATTGCCAAGGGCAACAATTTTTTTAAAATCTAATCAAATACTATATGTGACTCAACTTGAATAGCTAAAATAACATTTTTGTTAAATTCTTGTCACTACTTAATACCAAGGGGTAAACACTTAAATACAAATCTCTTGAAGCTAAAATCACACAATCCTCCAATAGTTGAATAATGCATTATCTTGTAGTTGAATACTACAAAACCATAAAGCATTTTATAAAGTCAAAAAACTATCATATAGAATCATGGAAATAATCTAAAACAACCAAAAAAAAATTATAATACAAATACAAGTCTAATTCCCATTTGAGAAATTGAAAACTTCCTAAAAAACCTCTAAATAAATCAAGGTGACAAAGCTACAAAGTAGGAAAAAATACCAAAAAGAACAATAATAAAAATTAAAATTAAAAAATGAACCCAAAATGTTTTGGTGATACAAGATTGCTTGTGAGCGTAGATGCTCCTTCATCAATACCTATTATTTGGTGAGGGGTGTTCTAATCTCTTCTCCAACAATTTTTTATGTTTTTCTACTTTCAAAACCCATCAGTAATATATTATTTTTCTCACTCTCACTTTAACACTGCAATTTGTACTTTATTTCTCTATATTTTGGTGAACTCATAACTTCCATTCCTATCCTTTAGGGTAAAACTTATAATTTTCCATTCATAACCCATAATAGTGTGCATTTATTTATTTTTGAGCTCTTATGCTTAGATTTGCATGCTTGAGAGTTTTTTAAGACCCTTAACACCTCTTTTGTGAATGTTGGGTTAAACTCTAATGTTCCCATCATGACTAAATCTCTTCCCCCTACCACGTGTTTTTATTAAATATGTCATTTTGATGAGGATGAAGGATAGTATGATCATAATGCAATCATTGAAAGTGTTGGGAATTAAAATAAAAAATGAAATGGTTGATACGTTTAAATCCTCACACAATTAATTAAATCATAGATGATTACATGTACTTTTTATTTTCCAATAATATTATTGCTATGATACTTCTCATAGAAAAAAAATGGAATGGATATAATTAAGGCTATAGAAAAAATCATTGATGATAAATAGGATCCTCATATGGTGGGCCATATTTCCCCATACCCTTCTCAATCGTTAACTTCATCTCTAACTTGCATACGATCACTTCACCCTTATCCTAAAGCATAGGTGCCTTACATCATTCACCCTCCCATAGTTTATTTTTTATCCCTCTTATTTTTATGGTTCATTCTCTTTCTTCTTCCATTCCTCATTTTTCTTATCCTTTTCCTAACAAATGTATAACCACATGTTACATCCCTATACCTATATCTAGCCATAATAATCTTGTCTCAACTCATATATACTCATCCTTTGACTACACATAACCCATTTGTTTCTACTACTCATTCACTGTCTACTTATCTATCATTTGTCTCTTCCACTCCCCCTTTGTTAACCCAAATGCATTTTATGTCTACCACTCCTTCCTTGAACACTCCTATTCTAACTTTTTGCTTTTGTACCACCTAAATTTTACTACCAGTTGACCACCATAATATGATTTGAAGGATATAATGTGACTCATATAAATTATTTACAAAAGTATCCCAAGAATGATCTAACAAGCGAGTTACAACACAAACCATTAGTGTATGTCATACTAGCTTATCCTTTGTAGCCAACTGAAAGAAAGAAAAGTGTATATACTATATTTTAATTTGTTGTTAGGTAAAATGTAAATATGAATTAAGTATTTTAAATCATGAGAGCACCTAAAAACCTAAGGGGTGAGTCTAGTCTATGGTCTAAATACAAATGCAACTATAACATCAACATGAATATTTTTGATAGTTTAAGAAGATTAAAATGTTAAGATTAAGGTATAATTTATTGAAGGGCGCACAATCTACTTAGAGGGGGGGTGAATCAGTGGATCAAATCTATTTAAAAATCTTTATTCAACATGTATATCTTGTAGTGTAGAAAATTGTCACCCTTAACAATTTCACATTACATTTTGTCCCCCTAATTTATTGGAATTAATTAAGCTCCTAATTTTCCAAATTACGCATTCCAAGGTCTATTTTTTTCCATTTTTTAAAGGATTAAAAGCATTGAATAAATGCATCCAATTGTTATTTTCTCCCAACTAAGTGTGTCCTAGAAATTTGGGCCAGGACCCATTTTCCCATGGGTGAATGTATCCCCCTTCTTAGTTAGGACCCAAATTTAAATATGTTGTTGGTAGCATTTTAACATCCAAAATTCAAATATCAAGTGTTGGATTTTGGAATCTAAATGTTGGGAAATTAGTACAATTGCATATAAATACCTAGTTATTTTATCATTTGAAAGGGAACATGAAATCTATTAGAAAACTTATGATCAAGAGCACTATTGAGCAAGTCAAGAGTAGGGGAGAAGAGCCGAAACTGGCGTAGGGGCGTATAGTGGGGACAGAAGTAGTCCCACGTGGGGCCCACACTGGAGCACCTTAATATCCAATGGTAAAATAGTTTTCATCCATAAAGTCAACAAGAGTAATTGAATAACTGTACCGTCAAAATTGTATTATAATCGGTTTATATTTGTCCCAAACACAAATAGTTATTCGCAGTCTTACATTTCAAAGAATATTCAAAGCACATCTGACACCACAAACATACAAGCCATATTGCTTTGTTAATGGCTCGTAGCTTTAAAACATGCAACCAAAATATTAAATTAGTATAACCCACACTCCCCTAAAATATCACTGCTTGCATTACATCACTGCCAATATTTTAATAGATCCACATCCATGAGAACAACTAAGAGCCAAGACTATCCCATCACCAAATCCAATCAAACCCACCCCCTATCCCACTTTTCCAGCAACACAACACTCAAAGGAAAATCAATCATTCAGATGTGTCCCATCAGTCAAATCCTTATGCACAGCTACTTGTGCATTCTCCTCTTTTTCCACTTGAAAACACCAAAACAATGGTGTCAAAGCCACCAGAATTGCCTAAGCAGCAAACAAGCACTGCATGCCATAAATACATACAACCTATGCAATTGAAGGCACCGAAACAAATTTTCAAATTTGAAAAAGGAGGACATAAATTAAATACTCCATACCAAACTAGCATAGAACATATAAAAAGATTTACAAATTCAAAAATGCATTACTCAATCTTTTCCAATTTCCATTTACCGCATCTCACTTTCATAGTCAATTCTACATTTTCCTGGAGGCAGATGAAGAAAGAGGAGAAGTAGTAGCAGCAGCACGCTATCAAGATACAAGTATTCTACTGCTACTAATTATTTATGCCTACGAATTCCAATTTGTTCAATGCTATGCAAATATTTTTCACAATACTGTAAATATGTGGGGTTCCACCCTGATATTGTATACCTTGGGTTTTCCATTTATATTCTTTATGTCAAAAGGACAATATGTTGTATGTGATGTAGATTTTTGTCACAATAACCTATAACTCAATATCTAGGGTTTCAACTTACACTATTTATGAATGTCAAGTCAATTCAGTTCAATTTATGGGTTTCTTTTATGTTCTATATTCCTGCCAATATAGATCAGTTATATGCACTGTAATTTTTTGTGATCCACAAACCTGTAACTCAATATCTAGGGTTTCAACTTACACTATTTATGAATTTCAAGTCATTTAAGTTCAATTTCTAGGGTTTTTTTATGTTCTATATGCATGGGTATATAGATCAGTTCTATGCGCTGTAAATGTTTGTCACCCACAAGCCTATAACTCAATATCTAGGGTTTCAACTTACACTATTTATGAATGTCAAGTCATTTCAATTCAATTTCTGGGTATTTTTTATGTTCTATATGCCTAGATATATAGATCAATTTTATGCATTGTAAATGTTTCTCACCCACTACCATGTGACTCAATATCTAGGGTTTCAACTTATACTATTTATGGATGTCAATGCATTTATGTTCCTTACAATGTGATTGTTACACCCTATTTTCTCTAAGTGCACAAGACCAAGTCATTTATGTTCATTACAATGTGATTGTTTCACCCTATTCTTTCTAACTCATTATTTGGGGTTTCAACTTATACTATTACTGTTTATGGATGTCAATGCATTTTTGTTCCTTACAATGTGATTGTTACACCCTATTCTTTCTAACTTAGGATCTGGGGTTTCAAATTATACTTTTTATGAATGCCAATGCATATCTACTTAAAAAAAATGTGATTGTTTCACCCAATATGCTCTAAGCACATAACATCGACTACATTCATTCAATTTCAATGTTTTCATATATATTCTATATGCCTGGGAATGCCAATATGTTCTATGTTGTGTAAATGTTTCTCCCACAAACTTGTAACTCAATATGAGGGGTTTCAACTTATATTGTTGATGAATGTCAATGAATTTTAGTTCTTTACAATGTTAATTCCAATCCACTAAAGGGAATAAGACTAACTCCTTTCATTTCAATCAAAAATGTTCTAAACTTGTGCAATTCAAACAAAGTAGTATGATCACATAAAATTCAATTGTTACCAAATTTTACATTATAAACTATCAACACACACAATAAAGAAAAATAATGTGTTCATGCATCACTCTGCCTTTAAGGGTGTCCATCGATGGTTGTTATCATTATTTGAAACATGTTTCCTAATTTGTGTAGGTGCAATATAAAGTTGATATGAGGTCCACACCAATAAAGAAGAGAACCACGATAATGTGGCCTATAGGTAAAAGAGGGGTTACATTCCCCCCTAAAGAAGAATAAAATGTACAAGCAAAGATAATTGTGGTAATTAGTGCTCCAGCAAGCAGGCGGAAAACATCACGACAATGGGAATTGAAAATGAATGAAATAATAATTCAACAATCTAATGACATGTTGGACATCCATCTTGAGGAACTTAATGATGGCCTAAGTCTTCCCTCAACCCCTAGCCCACTGTCTTGGTTGGTAGATGGATCTATGAATATGGGTAATGACAGTCTAAGTCTTCCCTCAACCCCTAGCCAACCATCTTGGTTGGTAGAGGGAGCTATGAATGTGGGTAATGACGGTTTAAGTCTTCCCTCAACCCCTACCCAACCATCTTGGTTGGCAGAGGGAGATAAGAACACTAGTAGAATTTGGCAAATAAATGACTACGTGACTAAAATACAACTATAAATGACTAATTTGATCATCATAATTGACTAATTTGATCATTGAGTAAAAAACACAACTAAATAATTAGTCACATAAATAAAAATTAGACAGTATGATATTAAAGTGGATAATTAAAAAATATATTTGAATTGAGGAAGTGGGTTGTATTATAATATAAGAATAATATATTATTTTACAATACAATATATTATATTATATAATATAATATGATATGATATTATATAATATTATATAATAATATAATATTATATAATATTATAATATTATAACATAATATTATACTCTAACAGTAGTCAATGGCTGCGTCGAGCGGGAAACGGTGTGGAGGGGGCAGTTTGAATTCTTCTAAGGGCATAGATGCAGGGGAGTCTAATGATGATGAGGATCCTAGTTGGGGGCTGTAGATCAATGGTCATTTTGTGGGTGCTCGTTGGAGAATGCTTTTTCTTTTACCTAGCAGCCTCTTTGGTGTGGGTGACCTGCTGCCTATGGTGGTTTCAAATTTCTATGAAGAGTTGGTTTTGTGGCCTTCTCTGGAGTTGGGTTCATTCCCTGAGCCTATTGGACCTGAGCTTGTTTAGTTTTATGTGGTTGTAGCCCTGTTGGGGGCTGTCATAGTGTTTGTTGAGAAGACTTTGGTGGATTATGCGGTTTCCTCTCAGAAGTGGGTGTTATTGGCTTTTCTTGTGCTTCCAGTGGTTACTCTAGGTGTGTGTGGGGGCATGGTCAGCTCAGAGGTGTCTTGCCTCTGCTCCTCTTCTATCCTTGTGTCTTGGGAGTTGTTTGACGCTTTTGTGGTTGGCCTTCCTCTTAGTGTTTGGGTGCTTGGGGATTTTCTCATGACTAGCCTATTTGTGGGGTTGTCAGTTGTGCTTGGAGTGGGTGGAATCCATCCTCCTCTCCTCTTCTTTATCTCTAGCTTTATGTTGTGGGTTCTTCCTGCTCATGGTGGGTTTCAGTTTGTGGCTTCTTCTCACCCTACTTATCTCATGCCAAGCTTTTCTTGGGGGTTGTGTTGGGTGACTTGGGTGGTTAGGTTGGTGTTGCGTGTTGGCTTGGCAAGTGGATACGGTTTCGACTGTGCTTTGTGTCCTATGCTAGATGGGAAAGATTTCCTTTTGCAAATCCTTTATTGATAGTTTTGGCTTTGAGCTGGTGGTTTGGGCTTCGTTTGGGCTCAGCTCCTATGGGGTCTTTTCTAAATGATATAGCTCATGTCCTGTTATGCTTGTTGGCACTTCATGATCATGGGTCCTCCTAGTGTGGGGGTCTTGGTGGTGGTTTGGAGTTCTACTCATTGTGAGAGTTGGGTGTCTGTTTTTCTCCCTTGCTTAGGGGGTTTCTGGGTCCTGTGGTTGACGATGGTGTTGGAGTGGAGATGGTTGCTCCGCCTGATTATGTTTTGGGAATGGTTTTTCTGTGTAATCGTTTCCCAGTGGTTTGGTGGTTTTGGTGTCCCTTCCTTTTTTTTCTTTGGGGAGGGTGGTGTTGTGAGATGGTTGCCTGGTTGGTGGTTGTGGTTGTTCTTCTCCCTTCGGGTTCTCAATTTTTGGCTCCTTTTGAGGTGGAGTTTTCTCTTGTTCGGGGTGGTGGTTGTGGACTTGGGAGGGGGATCTGACCCCTACTTTGTTGGGTGGCCCTGAAGATGGATGGTGCTTCAACTATAGATGGAGTTGATGTTCATATGGAGTTTTGGGTTGGTTATGTTGTGGGCTAGGAGGCTTTTGTTGTTCTTCCTATTGGTCCTTCCACCTGGATTCCTTGGGAGGAGTTGTGGGCCTATTCTACTGACGTTCCTGCTTGCCTCCTATAATCGCAGTGTTCTATTGAGGTGAATACTGCTCCTATTGAGGTGGAGCTGGTGATTGTTGGTTTGGTGGGTTGTGAATTCCTATTGAGGTGGAGTGTGCTTTCTCGGGTGGGAGGTTCTGTTGGTAGGCTTGGTCCCCACCTCTTCCTCTCCTATAGAGGGGAGCCCCAGCCTATTGAGGTGGTCTTGGGGTTGGTTTCTGGGTGGTTAGTGCTTCTAGAATAATGTTCCTTTGTTGCGAATGACAATTCTTACCCCTTTGTGGTTAAGAATACGTTTGGCTCTAGTTTGTCTTTTTTGAGTGGAAGATATACTGCAAGTCTACTATTGCATATGGTTTGTGGCCTTTTGAGTGGAAGGTTTGTTATTGTCCTACTATTGCAGGGTGTTGGTTTTATGTGTTCGGTTGCTCCTGGTTTCATGCCAGGAATGGGTTGTAAGTCTATATTTAGCTTGGACTGTTGTGGGTCCTTGGTTTCCTATCACTCCTTATCATCTGTGACCAGGTGTTGTTTGTTTCTCTATTGTCGTTGCGGTGTTTGTTTGTTCTTGATGGCCTGTAGGGCCTTGTTCTAAGGGTCGGCACCCTTGTTTTGTTGCACTTCTCATTCTCTTTGTTGTTGGCCCATTGGGCCTTGTTGTATAGGGACGACACCCTTATTTTCCGCTTTTAATTTCAAAACCATAATATTATAATATATTTAATATTATAACATAATATAATAATATAATATAATATAATATTTATATTATATAACAATAAATATAGTATTTCAATTATAATATAATATGTATTATATAATATATATTATATTATATTATATTATAT
>VDFB02381651.1:0-54980 GCA_007258455.2 Sequoia sempervirens | reverse complement strand
AATAACTACAATAATTACAATAATGATACAAGTACATAAAATAGAATTCCATTGATATTCCTGTGTGACAACTCGCCTCCACTGGTGGACGAGAACATGGTTTAGGTGCTTTTCCACCCAACCATGAAGCAATGCTTCCCTAGAATTCTTCATTCCATTGAAGAATACTTGACCCTGCACAAAACACTTAGCAAGAGATAAAATTTGCAAGGTGGAATCTATGCATGCCTAAATACATGCATTTCTATCAATTGTTAGAACATGCAAGTTCCATGTTAGGTAAATAATTTATATAACAAGGAGAATAAATAATAAACAATTTGTTTCGTAATAATAAAATGACTGCAAAGCTTGGCCAAGTTCATGATGCATAAAATGCAACTTAGGTTAGATTTGAAAAAGAAAATCTACACTCTTTGGCACCCATTCCCGAAAGAAAAGCTTATCATAACAAAGGGGTATCCCTCCATTTTAGACCATCTACTAGCATCATATCCCAGTGTGCTATAGTCTATCATAGTACTTTTGTATCATTCCATTTCAATTTCATCAACAAGTAATTCATCTAAATTTGGTATAGCCATTCATCTATTCATCTTATAACAATCTTTCCTTATGATTTGTATTGCAATTCAACATTGTTCCATTTCTACAATTCTTTCCATTGCAAATGAAAGTAAATAGTCATATTGAAATGAGTAAAATGAGATAGGGTGTACCACATGTATGTGCACATGCATAAATGACGACTTTATGCACGAGCACACATATGCTTATTATTCATAGTTTGTATATGCATATTCATAGTTTATATATGGTTTTTGTGTTTTTTCTTTCTACTGCCTTTTTCCAAAATCGTCCTTTGCTTTTCGCCTGATTGACTAACCTCATTTAAATTACCACTATCTCTATCCATCGATTCTTGCATTCTATTCTTGGAATGGTATTTACTCTCCATTCTTCCACTATCTAGCTTCCCACTACCCTATTGTTGGCATTATCTATCCATTCCAATATGGAAAGGGGTTGGCATTTGAAGGGGGTTTATGAAATTAATCACTATTATTGCTCCTACCATATAATTTTCTTAAGGAGTTCAAATTAAAATAAAAAAGGAAACTTAATATCTGAATTCAGTATAATATATATATGTGTGTGTGTGTATGTATGTATGTATGTATGTATGTATATATATACATACATATATATATATATACTTATATATAGATATATATACATACATATATAGATATATACATACATTACACACATCATCATCATCATTACATATTACATAACATTACATGTGATATATACATATTACATATATATATATATGTATAAAGATTCATAATATTACATATTACATACACATATACATGTATATATATATATATATATATAATGTATATTCATACACACACACACATTACATATACATACATATATATACATATATATATGTATGTAGTATACATACATATATATACATATATATATGTATGTAAGTATATATATATATATATAGATGTATGTATATCTATACATACATACATATATATAGATATATTTGTATATTTATATATCTATATATATGTATATTTAGATATCTATATATATGTATATTTATATATCTATATATATGTATATATATATATTTATGTATGTATGTATAGATATACATAATATATATATATGTATTTTTAATTATTTCTCCTATAAGAGATTTATTTTTTTCAAATTATTTTAAAGAACCAAACAACATAATTGTTTTTCTCATGATAGTTAAGTACGATCATATGCTTTTTTGTTTCCATCATGTAATTAGCTTTAGATCAGACAAGATAACACGATAGTTCCATGAATTTGTTTCTTCCTGATGCAGAGCAGGGAGGCAATCAACTATCAATCACAATCCAAACTCTTTCAATCAATTTTGCACTCCTTAAAACCCTAACTTGCCCATATTCTTCATTTCTTTCATATCTCTCTTGTGGCCATCCAAAAACTCTCAAAATATTCCTCAAACCCACAAAAGAAATATCATTTTAGATACCCATTGAGGAGTTCTTCAACATATCTCAAAAGTAGTTACCATCATTTTGGAACATTAGCCTCTAAAATGGACTGACACGTTGAACAGGGGCTCAATTAGCCCACTTTTATAAAGCAACACCACCTTAAACTTACTGCCAACCCCAAATTCCTATGGATAGTCACCAACCTAATAAACCTTAGAATCCACAATTTTTAACCAAAGAAATGCCCTCTAATTCAACAAATCATAAAACCCTCATTTAAGTCACTTTCCAAGAGGGTTTATTGAAAATCCCATTTCCAAACCTTCTCTCAAATTTTCACCACTTCCAACACACCCTAATAAGTCTACCTAAGCTATTCCAACCTTCATAAGCCTCTGTCCAATGGTTTTATAGCCAACCCTAACCTTTAAACATCAAACTCAACCCCAAAGCCTCATGGAATACAACTAGAACATCATACAAAACTCTATCAATTGCCTTCCCTGCTCGAGAAACCACTCTAACATCTTACCCTACCATACTAGACCCATTTCGCCAAGCTACAAGAGATACAATTGGTGGAATGGGTAGTTAGTCCATTTAATGCAATCACAAACCTTCAAAATAGGGTTTTAGACCCGCTCTCAAAGAAATGGCTATAAAATTCTTAAAATGATATGAAAACCCTTCAAACTAAGACTAAATTGAAGTCACTTCACATGTCCATCAATTTAAATGCACTATGAATCCAAAAAAAAACTGTACGAGCAAGTACAAAGGTCTGAAATAGCATACTTGACTGGTAAATACAAAAGTTTTGGAGTTTCTTTATTGATTTCCTCCAAAAACTTCAAGAGAGAGCCTTTACAACAAGATCTTGCAACAAATTTAAGATTTTTTCTCCTAAAAAAACTATCTCAACCAACAAAACTAACTTTTAAACTCCCATGACCATTGGGTTTCCACATTGTCCATTTTTGCACTTTATAATGACAACATTTTGCAAGTTTTGTCAATTTTACAAATTGAACTCACAAACCACCTAATAAACTCTAAATGGACCTATTAAATTTTAAAATGGTCCATTATGACCTTATTCCCTCAAATTTATACTTAACTCACCAAAACCTAGCAAAATACCTCATCTACATGAATTTGCTTTGGTGCCCCTACACCATATAACCGACCTGAAAAAGATTCCAAGTCCCTTGGAAATTGAATTGTTGTAGATCATGCTTCTTCACATTACCTCTTTGGTCTTCAAATGCTCCTTCATTAGGAAATCCTTTCAACCGAGTCAAATACTGTAGATTTGCATTGTGATTTGCATTATTGAGCTTGTTTCCAACTTGACAATGCTCCACCTTCACAAACTGATCTATTAGATGTCCTCTGACTTTCCCTTTATTTGTAAATGATGTTGCACTTGCTCTGACACTTGCAAACTCACCTTTTCCAACTTTGTCTTTGAAGGTCCTCTCCTTCACCCTTGAAGTATACTTGAATTCATTCACTTGCTCTTTCCAAACTGTTTTCCACACTTCATCTTTTCCTTTTATCTCTGTGATTAGATTCTCTGCCTTAGTAATCTTTGTCTCATCATACTTCCACACCTCTAAATTAACAAAATCTAACTTCATATTGCCTTCTATTGAAACCATAGAACAAAGTATGGTTCCCACCATGATCTCAACATCCTTTCCTAACTCATTTTGCATGCCCATGGTCAATTCATCCTTGACCTTCTCCAGGTATGTATTTGACATCTTCTCGTTACCTTGTCTTCCCAAAACTGAATCATTCCTCACACTTACTATCTCAACACCTTCTTCTTTTGCAATGGCTGCACACTCTCAATCTTTATCTTCCCCTATCTTTATATACTCCTTTCCCACCATGATCACTTTTTCCACCTTGCCTTGTTCCTTCACATATTCTTGCAATGGAGTCAATGTAAAGGCATTTCCATCCTTCTCAATTTGATATGTGTTGTGTCTTCCATCATAAATGGCATGTCTATCAAACTGCCATGGTCTTCCAAGCATTAAATAGAAAAAACACATGGGTAAAACGTCACAAAGAACCTTGTCTTTATATCCACCAATACTGAATTTAACTAAATCAAGCTCACTAACCAAAATGGACTAATCATCATTAAAACAAGCTACTCTATATGGTGTTTCATGAGGAATTTTCTCTAAGTTCAATTTATCTACCATTTCATTAGACACCATTTGTCAGTGCTCTTTGAATCTACTACAACTTTTCATACCTTACCCTTACATTTCCATGTGGTCTTGAAAAATGTCCTTTGAGTCATCTCCTTCTCCTTGGATGCTTTTAGGAGTTGTCTTCTCACCATCATATATTCCCCTTCTTTTGGAGCAACATATTGCATTGGAGAGTTTACACCCTCTTCTTCATCTTCTTGCACCAATTTCACTCTTTTGTCACCACCACTTGAAGTAGAGCCTTGTTTTTCAAGACACTTAAATGTTCGATGCCCATATTGGTTACAATGATAACATCTACCTAAAAATTTATTTGAACTTCTACATCCACCAAATATTCCTCTGAAGTCTTTTTATCCACCTCTTTGATCAGCAACTTGTTCCTTGCTTTTGCTTGAATCTTCTTGGATTTCATTGAATTGTCTTGAAGTAGAAAATGAACCTCTTCCTCTTGAAGTGCTACCCCTACCCCTAGTTTTCTTATCTTTCCTTTTTTTGATTTTTTCTTCATCCCTTATTTCCATTTGATAACACTCCTCAACTGTTCTTGGATTTTCCAAGATTAGTTCATCTTATATGTTGAATCTCAATCCACCCAAATACCTAGCAATATTTTCCACTTCATCCTCCATGTGACCCACCCTTATACTCAAATTGTAAAATTCTTCAGTATATGTTTTAACATTAATTTCTTTTTGTTTTAAACCTTGAATTTTTCTCAACATTTGAACAACATAATTAGAAGGCAGAAACTTACCTTTCATTTTAGCCACCATTTTGTCCCAAGATACAATCTTTGATTTACCTTTCTTTCTTCTCTTTGATTGCTCATAATACCACCACAATAGTGCATGGCCCTTCAAAATTTTCTTCACAATATTCACCCTTTGCTCTTTAGGAACATCTTCACACTCAAAGTAATTGTCCAAGGTTACAATCCAATCCAATAATTCTTCATCATTCATATTACCTCCATATTTAGGAACATCAATCTTCACCTTGTGTCTATTATCCTTGACTTCTCTCAACAACTTAGCCATCCTATGATTATTAGGATCCAATTCTTCTTGCTCATCACTTTTAGTTTCCTTTTCTTCATCAGAGTCACTCTCATCACTCCTGTCCACATCTCTTTTTTTCCTTGTCTTTAGAGCAGCAAGCCTCTGTTTCAACTCTCTCATACCCTTAGCATGTTTTTTTTTTAATTCACCAATTTCTCTAGCCACAATTTTCCCTTTTGGAGGCATCTTGTCTCTTCATCTTCCCACTCTTCCTTCTTCAATCTGCAAATTCTCACCTTCAAGACATCTACTACCTATGTTCTGATACCACTTGATGCATAGCAAGGAGGAAATGAACTAAAAATCACAATCCAAACTCTTTCAATCAACTTTGCACTCCTTAAAACCGTAACCTTCCCATATTCTTCATTTCTTTCATATCTCTCTTCTAGCCATCCAAACAAGGAATTTTGTGCATATCTCTCAAAATATTCCTCAAACCCACAAAATAAATAGCATTTTAGATACCCATTAAGGATTTATTCAACATATCTCAAAAGCACTTACCATCATTTTGGAACATCAACCTCTAAAATGGATTGGTATGTTAAACAAGGGCTCAATTAGCCCACTTTTACAAAGCAACACCACCTTAAACTCACTACAAACATAAAATTACTATGGATAGTCCTTTACCAGCCTAATAAACCTCAGATCCACAATTTTTAACTAGGGAAATGCCCTCTAGTTCAACAAATCATAAAACCCTCATTTAAGTCACTTTCCAAGAGGGTTTATTGAAAATCCCATTTCCAGACCTTCTCTTAACTTGTCACCACTTCTAGAACACCATGATAAGTCTACCTAAGCTATTCCAACCTTCACAAACATATGTCCAAGGGTTTGATAGCCAACCCTAACATTTAACCAACAAACTCAACCCCAAAACTTCATGTAATACAACTAGGGCATCATACAAAACTCTACCAATCACCTCCCCTGCTCCAAAAACCACTCTAACATCTTACCCTACCATATTGTACCCATTGCACCAAGATATAGGAGATACAATCGGTGGAATGGGTCATTAGTCCATTTTATGCAATCAGAAACCTTCAAAACAGGGTTTCAGACCCGCTCTTAGAAAAATGGCTATAAAATTCTAAAATACTATGAAAACCCTTCAACCTAAGACTAAATTGAAGTCACTTCACATTTCCATCAATTTCCATGCACTAGGAATCCAAAAACAAACTGTATGAGCAAGTACAAAGGTTTGAAATAGTAGACTTAATGACTAGTAAATACACAAATTTTAGAGTTTCTTTATTGATTTCCTCCAAAAACTTCAAGAGAGAGCTTCTACAACGAGATCTTGCAACATATTTAAGCTTTTTTCTCCTAAAAAAACTACCTCAACTAGAAAAAATGACTTTTAAACTCCCATGATCACTGGGTTTCCACATTGTGCATTTTTGCACTTTATAATGACAACATTTTGCAAGTTTTGACAATTTTACAAATTGAACCCACAAACCACCTAATAACCTCTAAATGGACTTATTACATTATAAAATGGTCTATTATGACCTTATTCCCTCTAATTTAGACTTAACTCACCAAAACCTAGCAAAAGACCTCATCTACATGAATTTTCTTTGGTGCCCCTGCACCATACAACCGACTTGAAAAGATTCCAAGTCCCTTGGAAATTGAATTCCTATAGATCATGCTTCTTCACATCATCTCTCTGGTCTTCAAATTATCCTTCATTAGGAAATCCTTTCCACTAAGTCAAATACAACAGATTTGCATTATGTCTTGCATTATTGAACTTGTTGCCAACTTGACAATGCTCCACCTTCACAAACTGATTTGTTAGATGTCCTCTAACTTTCTCTTTATTTGTAAATGATGTTCTAGTTGCTATGACAATTGAAAACTCACCTTTTCCAGCTTTTTCTTTGACTGTCCTCTCCTTCACCCCTGAAGTACACTTGAATTCATTCACTTGCTCTTTCCAAACACCTTTCCTCACTTCATCTTCTCCTTTTATCTCTCTGATAAAATTCTCTTCCTTAGTAATCTCTTTCTCATCAGACTTCTACACCTCTGAATTAACAAAATATGACTGCCTATTACCTTCTTTTGAAACCAAAAAACAAAGTATGGTTCCCACCATGATCTCAACATCCTTTCCTAACCCATTTTTCATGCCCATGGTCAATTCATCGTTGACCTTCTCTAGGTCTGTATTTGACATCTTCTCATTACCTTATCTTCCTAATATTGAATCATTCCTCACACTTATTGCTCAACACCTTATTTTGCAATGGTTGTACACTCTCCATCTTTATCTTCCCCTATCTTTATATACTCCTTCTTTCCCATCATGATCACTTTTGTTGCCTTGCTTTGTTCCTTCACATCTTCTTGCAATGGAATCAATGTAAAGGCATTTCCATCCTTCTCAATCTTGTATGTGTTGTGTCTTCCATCATAAATGGAATGTTTATCAAACTACCATGGTCTTCCAATCAATAAATGACAACTTATGGGTTAAATATCACAAAGAACCTTGTCTTTATATCCTCCAATACTGAATTCAATGATATCTGGCTCACTAACCAAAATGGACTGATCATCATTCAACCAAGCTGCTCTATATGGTGTTTCATGAGGAATTTTCTCTAAGTTAACTTTATTTACCATTTCATTAGACACCATATTGTTAGTGCTCCTTGAATCAATTACAACTTTGCATACCTTACCCTTGCATTTGCATGTGGTCTTGAAAAATGTCCTTCTTTGAGTCATCTCCTTCTCCTGGGATGCTCTTAGGAGTTGTCATCTCTGTTGGCAACACAAGGGCAAACAACTGAGAGTGCAGGGGTGAATTCACTGTCATAGAAATTTAAACTTATTCAACTTATTCTTAGATCTGATTAATAACCATGAATGCATAAATCATCAACACACCAGAAACACAGATAACACCAAGAATTTATTACGTGGAAACTCTGTTAGGGGAAAAACCATGGTGGAGGTTAGTCCACAAGATTATACCCTATTAAAAGTATAAAGAAGAATAAATGGAGAATGCAAATGCATTCAGGCACACTTCCTAGAGCTCACTTCTCAAATACAACAAGGCTCACTACCCAAAGGAAGACACACTATCGTAGAAAACATTCAGATTACATCCATGAGATTTTGAATTAAGAAAATAGCATTTTATAATGCCTTATTACAGTTTCAGTTAAGCATATGAACACTTCTTCACGCTCTACTTCTGCCTTTGAATGATTAGGAATTTATTCACACATCTCACACACACCATTCCCTCAAATGGATTAAACAATCCATTGTATATATCCGCAACTAGAGATTACATCGCTACATGTTGGCTTCAACAAAATAATAAAATGAATACAAACTATCAGCTCAATCCATAATTAACTTTCAATGTGCACCAACCAAAGTTGGCCACAACATAGTGAGGACCCAAATCAACATGATCAAACAAAAAACACCTTCAAATATTAACCCTCGAAGATCCACAACACGCTACAAATACCTTGTCGGCTATGAACATGAAAAACATGAACACACAAGAGAAAATCACCAATCATGAGCACAACGATCAATGTGGATGGGAAACACAGATAGAGCATGATATAGAAACATCCAAAAACATCATGAATCAGCAGAGAAGCATCCACAATAACTAAACTTACTGGAATCACATTATCTTCAATTAGGAATGCCAATTGAAGCAACAAAATAACTGTCAGAACATAGATACTCATAACTCGATCAAATCTTCATGCAAATCTCTGAAACATAACATGGATAAAATAGATATACTCTAAAAAAAACCCTTTAATAAACAACCTTTGATCATCAACGTATTGAGCTTGACAATAGACTGAACTTCATTTCACCACTGACAATCTACAACTTATTCCATTACAATTTTCTCAATATCCTCGACATATACAACCTTAAAGACATTAATGCCAATAGGGTTGGCATCAATGACAACCACATATCAGCAACATCCAACAATCTTCTCCTTTGGCATTGATGGAAACACATGATGTGAAAAAAAAATACCATCAACGCAACTATCTCTTAGCACTTCCCCCCCTTAGGTTTTGTCTCTTTTCTCATCAACTCTTTCACATGACTCTTCTCCCCACAAAGTTTTTCACATCAATCTTATCCCCCTTTGACATCAATGACAAAGATACATGTTATCTTTCTCCACATATCTGAATATTGGACTACTCCCCCTGAGTAGCAACCACCACAACATCAATCCGAATCAAGATATGACTATGAAATGCATGGACTAATGCAAATCAATGCACCTTAGTTTTGATTAGGAGGGGTAATCATCCCTAGCTTCCCTCTAAGATACTCAAAAGTATCCTTAGGCAAAGGCTTGGTAAAGATGTTTGCAATTTGTTCCTTAGTAGGGACATACTCCAATCTTACTTCCTTTTCACTCACCTTCTCTCTCTAAAAGTGAAAATTGATAGATATATGATTGGTCTTTGAATGCAACACCAGATTCTTAGAAATGTTAATTGTGCTCGAATTATCACAGAATATAGAAATAGGTTTATCATACACAACTCTAATATCTTTCAACATCTGCTTCATCCACAATACTTGAGTACAATTGTTAGCAGCAACAATGTATTCTTCCTTTGCAGTAGATAAAGAAATGGCATTCTGCTTTGTTAGAATTGGCTATGGATGCCAAGATCTTGAGACCAAATGAAAAGCACAAGAAAGAGAGAATATAATGTGGCAAGAATACACTGTATTCAATGTCAATGATATGATTTTTGTATACAATGAGAGAGACCCCTTGGTTATATGGCCAAGGTGAGATGCAAGATGTCATAGGATTATGACAAGTGTTTTAATCATATGACATGAGACAACTAATCACACTTACCTAGGTTCACATGTAGTAGTTGTCAAAGATAAGATAAAAACTAATGACAACTAACATCTTCTAGAAATGTTCCTTCCTATGACCTAATTAAACTTAACATGTGTAAATAAGTCCCCTAGTAATGAATTAACTAGGTACAAGACTTTATTTACACCAACACCCCCCCTTAAGTGAAACTTAGGGAGTAGCAGATTATTATGGAAATGGAACAAAGATGCAAGAATGGGTCCCAAATACTAGGCCATGTTAGGTACCCATGTATATACAATGAAAATGAAATGCAATCTCTCACAAATGGAGAAAAGGAGAAAACCCAGTGGGACAAAACTCCTCCCCAAAAGAGAGATGAAAGATACAAAATATAAATTCTCTCAATGAAGAATGAGAAGGTAAAAACCCCATGTGAGGAAAAAGATCCCCCCATAAGAGAGAAGAAGAAGAGAGACAAGACAACCCCCCCTCAATGTTGAGTCTCCTGTAATGATGGTAGACACTTGACAATGAATGCTGAAGATGATCCAATCTAGCCGAACAACATTCCTCCCCTTAGGAAGAAAAAAAACCATGGATCTATGTAGGATGTCAAGAATATGGATGATGTATGATGTCTCTAAAGCATGCTCAAGAGTCTCCATGTCGATGCCAAAAGCTGACACACTCCAAATAGGTGTTCTAGGCCACACTGCTAAAGAGGACAATCCAACATCTAGTAGAGATGAATGTAGAACATGATCCAAAGACAAAAATATCCCCTCTGAAGACAAAGAAGCCTCCTCCAAATGTTGTCCAAAATTATCCACACTCACGCCAAACTGTGAAGAATGAACAAGAGGGTCAAGGTGTTCCCTCGCAACAACTGAAGAAGGTTCTTCTCCATCAAAGAGAAGATGAATGTCATCAATGGTGTCTTCCAAATTTGCAAGATGAGACTCCACAAACAAGTTTGAAATACCTGTCAAGAAGCCATCCAAAGTAGCCATATCTGGAAGACTATGTATGTTCTGCTACACTGAATCACAAGGAACCCAAACTGTGGAATCACAAGCATCATCAATTGCAACAATAGGTGGAGGAGATGAAATACATGGCTCAAGTATTGCATCTGATGTGAGAACTCCCAAGTTCAAAAATCCAAATGTCTCCTCTGAATCATGGTTCATATGATCAACAACCGAAGGAACATTGTCATCATCAGAAGCAAACTGTGTAAAGGTATACAATCGAGATGAATGATCAACCACCATAGTAGCAATAATCTCTCTAGTCTCCAAGTCTCAAATGATGACTGTATTAGGTGTGAACTCCACATTTCTCCCATCTCCACCATGTGTAATCTGATAAATGGAAAGAAGATTGTTCATCAAATGAGGAACACACAAGACATCCTTAAAAGTGTTGTCCCCAAAACTAATAGATCCCTTCCCTATTACACTCATGTATGTATTGTTTCCCATCAAGATAGGAGACATAGAACAAGGTTGAAATGAAGAGAATATAGACTGTGAAGATGTCATATGATGAGATGCTCCTTTATATCCTAGTGTAGATGCTTGAACTTTTTCCTTTTTAGATTTTTTTGAAGTAGAAGGAGAAGAAGATTCAGACATTATAGAAGGAAAATAAATGCAATTCTTTTTTAGAAGATTTTTCAACTCATCAATGTCCTTCTTATAACAATAGTGTTCTTCATGTCCATCCTTCTTTCAATATGCACAAAAATGCATCTCCTTCTTAGGTGATTTCTATTTTGAAGATGAATCTTTATGTTCTTCTATCGAATTTGATGTGGATTGTGTGTTCTTCTTAGGCTTGTTCTTTTTCTTTTCTTTTCCACTTGAAGACTTCTCATCCTTTGCAACCAAGGCATGTGATTTTGAAGACTTCAAAGTACCCATTTGAATAAGCTTATCTTGCTCCCTAGTGAGTTGCATAGCAAAATATTCAAAGGAAGGCATCTTAAACTAACTCCCAAAGGCATTATTTGTAGCATAGAAAGTAGACACAAACACTGAATATTCAGGTCCTAACTTTGGAAGAGCACTTAAGATCAATTGTGTATTTGATTTCTCAGTTTTACAATCCTTCAATTGTGTCCTTAGTGACTTGAATTTGGTGATGAAGTCCTATATGTTGCCAAAATTACATGGATTAAGACTGATTAATTCATTCTCCAACAAATTTTCTTGAATTTCATCTATTTTCCCAAATAAGTTTGACAATGTAGTCTGCATAGCCATAGGTGTATCCAAGTGCTCAATGTGAAACAACAACTCAAGAGAGACATACAAGCATAAATAGCCAATGGATTCTTCACAACTATTCAACCACTTATTCTTTTTAGCTTCATCATCTTTTGGTTCACCATCAAGCCCATGAACTATCCTATACAATCTTTTTACTCTTAGCAATTTGTTCATTTCAGATTTATATTTAGGATAGTTGTAAGGTGTTAGAAGAGGAATTGTAGATGGCTCCGTGATGAAACAAGAACACAAATCAAGAGGAATGCACAAGAAAGAGAGAATAGAATGTGACAAGAATACACTGTATTCAATGTCAATGATATGATTGTTGTATACAATGAGAAAGACCCCTTGGTTATATAGGCAAGGTGAGATGCAAGATGTCATAGGATTATGACAAGTTTCTTAATCATATGACATGAGATAACTAATCACACTTACCTAGGTTCACATGTAGTAGTTGTCAAAGATAAGATAACAACTAATGAAAATTGACATCTTCTAGAAATATTCCTTCCTATGACCTAAGTAAACTTAACATGTGTAAATAATTCCCCTAGTAATGAATTAACTAGGTACAAGACTTTATTTACACCAAAATGCTTCTTACTTAACCATGAAATCAACTTCTTTCTGAAGAAAAATGCACCACCACTAGTACTTTTTTTGTCATTCACATCTCCTGCCCAATCAACATTAGTAAAGGAACTCAAAGTAAGATCGTCATCTTTAGGATACCATAGGAAAAAATCAACGGTCCCTTTCAAGTATCTGAAACTCCTCTTTACAACAGTCACATGAGATTCCTTAGTACCAGCTTGAAATCTTGCAACATGCATACGATATTCATGATATCAAGTTTGGTTTGAGTCAAATAAAGCAATCCACCAATCATTGGTCTATATCTAGTCTGATTTTCTTTCAGAGAGTCATCATCTTGTGTCAAATTACACCCGGTCACCATAGGTGTACCAACTGGATTTGAATCTTCCATACCAAACTTCTTCAACAATTCTTTCACATACTTGGACTAAGTTATAAAGATCCCCTTTATCTAGCTGAGTAATTTGCAATCCCAAAGAGAATTTCATCTCTCCAATCATAGACATCTCAAATTCACTCTGCATCTCATCAACAAACTTCATGCACAAACCATCATCTCCTCCAAAAATGATATCATCAACAAAGACTTCAACAATCAAATCTTTATCATCATCAATCTTGAAATACAAATTACTATTAGCAGTACCTTTGTTAAACTGAAGCTTCAACAAATACTTGTCCAATTCTGTATACCATGCTCTTGTCTTGTTGAGTCCATAATTGTTTCTTCAACCTAAAACCATATCTCCCCTAACCAGCCAATTGGAACCATCGTTTCAACATACACCTTCTTCTTCCAAGCCACCATTTAGAAATGTCAATTTGTCATCCATCCGATAAATCTTGTAGTTTTTGTAAGCAAAGATAAGGCAAGAAATAGTCTCACAAATTTCAACTTGTAGAAACAAGAGAAAAGTTTCTTCAAATTCAATTCCTTCCAAATAAGAATATCCTTTACACACAAGTCTTGCTATGTTTCTAATAACTTCACCTTGCAAATTTAGTTTGTTCTGAAAGACCCATTTAGTTCCAGTTACATTTTTGTCCTTATGTCTAGGAACAAGAATCCATGTATCATTTCAATATGAAGTAGATCTTCTTTCATTGCTTCAACCCAATGTTCATCTTTGCATGCTTCATTCACACTATTAGGCTCAGTCTTTGAAATAAAAAAGTATTCTTTTGTATTTTTTCTCCTAGTTTGAACTCCTTTGTTCTTATCACCACTAATCTAATCTTTTGAATGATTTAATTTTACATACCTTGAAGTCTTAGGATGTTCTTGAACTTCAAGCTCTTGTGATCTCTCTTCTGCACTTTCACTAGTTCCTTCCTCTTGATTTTCCTGATTCACCAGAATGATCTAATCTTGATTTGAAGTTTGACCTTTCTTTCCTTTATCTGAACTGTCATTCTAATCATCTAAATCATATCCACAGGTTTTGGATGATGTAACTATCTCTTCATCAACCTTGACATTTTCACTTTCAACTACTTTCCTCAATCTCTTATTGTAGCACCGCTAGGCCTTGCTTTTAGTAGAATAACCAAGAAAGATACCTTCATCACTCCTAGCATCAAACTTTCCTATATCTTCATCTCTTTTGATATAGCATTTGCTTCCAAAGATTTTGAAATATTTAATAGTGGGTTTATGGCCATACCATAGCTCATAAGGAGTCTTACCAGTATCACCTTTGACTTGTACCCAGGTGAGAGTGTAAACAACAGTACTTAGAGCTTCTCTCTAGTAGGTATGAGGGACATTTCCTTCCAGCATCATAGTTCTAGAGGCTTCTTCAATTGTCTTGTTCCTTTCCACAACTCTATTTTGTTGAGGGGTCCACGGGGCAGAAAATTGTCTCTTTATCCCATGTTCTTCACAAAAAGAATTAAACCTATAGGAAGTGTGAATTCACTCACCTCTATCTTGATCTCTTCAAACATTTAATCTTTTTAGACCCTGCCTCTATCCAACCACATAGCCTAAAGACTTGAACTTCTTAGAGCTTCATATTTTTCCTTAAGAAAGTAACTCCACATCATTTTGAATAATCATCAATAAGCATGAAATACCTTGGTATCCTTGTAAACTTCTAACTCTAGAAGGACCATACAAGTTAGTATGCACAAGCTCCAACACTTCATTTGAACTATGCTATTTGCTCTGAAATGAAATTCTAGTTTGCTTCCCTAACTAATATTCCTTGCATATGGCATTAGTAGGTTTTACCAATTTAGGAAGATCTCTCACAACCTAAGTAGAACTTATCTTGATACTATTATCAAAGTTTACATGACACATTCTCCTATGCCAACCAACCTGAGCAATCATACAAATTTTACTAGCAACACTCAGGAAGAAATTACCTTTGTTTTCACACGTAAGCAATCACATTTTTGAAGCTCCCCAATATTTTGCACTTTCCATCCTTTAACTGAAGATTGTATCCCTTTTCAACCATCTATCCAACACTTAAAATATTATGCTTCAGACCTTCCACATATAGGACATCATCAAGATTATGCTTACCATCAAGAGAAATGCATCCTCTACCATGGATTTCATAATTTTGCCTTGTCATCACCAAATCTTACAACACCACCATCATAATTTTTCTGCTTAAAAGCTACTTTTCACCTTATCATGTGGATGAGAGCATCCACCGTCAATCACCTTCATCTTTATCTTCAACTCGAAGATAGGGCTTTTCTCCACATTTGTACAACTTAGCATTTCAGACAGCATTGGCTTTTCCTTGAAAGTAATAAATATCCATTCATCCTCACTTACATTCCCTTTATCAAATTCATCATCTGTTACACCTTCATCAATAGCATAATAGCATTTTCTTTGAAATCTAGGCTTGTTAGGTCATGACTTAGGAACTCTTTTCAGACACCTTGATGAAAAATGACCTATCTTATTGAAAGAAAAACATTTAATAGGAAACTTCCCTTTATACTTAACTTCTCCTTTGGGCTTCTGTTTTGATAATAAGTGATTCAAGCTCATCTAGTTTTCTCTCCTCTTCTTCAATCTCTCACATTTCCTCCTCATACTTGAATATATTTCTAGAAAAAATTTCACCCATATCATATCTCTATTTATCCCTTCCAGAGGTAGTAGCTTTGAATGTAGATTATGTCTTAGGAAGAGCATCACCAAATTCACTCAACTCAAAAGTAGTAAGCTTACCAATCAACATGTCTTGGGTAACATTTGTCACA
Organism: Sequoia sempervirens; assembly: GCA_007258455.2. Lineage (NCBI taxonomy): Eukaryota > Viridiplantae > Streptophyta > Pinopsida > Cupressales > Cupressaceae > Sequoia > Sequoia sempervirens. The sequence continues at coordinate 38,681 of VDFB02381651.1, read as the reverse complement.
GTCCAGAGCTCCTCAATAGAAGTAGCTTTAACTTTGTATGTAGTAGGCAAGCATCTGAACACTTTAGCAACAACCTGTGATTCTTCCAATTGTCCACCAACACATCTGATACCACACACAAGTTAATTCACTCTTTGTATGAAAGAAGTAATGTTCTCATCATCACCCATTCTTAACATTTCATATTTCCCTTTCAAACTTTGAAGCTTAGCAATCTTCACATGAGCATTACCTTCATACAAAGTTTCCAGATTTTTCTAGATCTCATAAGCAGTCTTCGGATCCATCAAATTTGTCATCTTAGAATCCGTCAAAGTAGTCAACAATGCTTCCTTAGCCCTCATATTGTACTCAACATCCTTAATCCCGCTAAAGAGTAGAAGGCACCATTATGTGATAAATATACCCATTCCTTGTAATGTTCCAGTAGGGTTCACCAATGCATCATAGATGACACTCCATTCGAGTCTTCCATAGAGAATAATTTGTTCCATCAAATCTCATACTATCCTTCTTATATGTTTCCATCCCAGATCACCTCAAGCTATTAATATTCTTCCAAGGAACCTACTCCGATACCAATTGTTGGAAACATAAGGGCGCATAACTAAGAGGGGGGTGAATTATTGTCACAAAAATTTAAACTTATTAAATTTATTAAATTTATTCTTAGATCTGATTAATAACCATGAAAGCATAAATCATTAACACATTAGAAACACACATAAAACCAATATTTTTTTACATGGAAACCCTGTTAGGGGAAAAACCACAGTGGAGGTCAGTCAACAAGATTATACCCTGTTAAAAGTATAAAGAAGAATAAATGGAGAATGCACATGCATTTAGGCACAGTACCTAGAGCTCACTGCTCAAATACAACAAGGCTCACTTCCCAAAGGAAGACACATTATCTTATAGAAACATTTGGATTACATCCGCACGATTTTGAATTGAGAAAATAGCATCTGCTAATGCCTAATTACAGTTTTGGTTAAGCACATGAACACTTCTTCACACTTTGCTCACTCTTCTTCACACTCTGCTTCTACCTTCGAATGATTAGGAAATTATTCACACATCTCACACACACCCTACCCTCAAATGGAATAAACAATCGCTTGTATATATCCGCAACTAGAGATTACATCGCTACATGTCGGCTTCAACAGAATAATAAAATGAATACAAACTATCGGCTCAATCCACAATTAACTTTACATTCGCACCAACCAAAGTCAACCACAACATGAGGACCCAAATCAACATGCTTGAACACAAAACACTGTAAAAAATTATTCCTCAAAGATCCACAACACGCTACAAACACCTTGTTGGCCATGAACATGAAAAACATGAACACACAAGAGAAAATCACCAATCGCGAGCACAACGATCAATGAGTACGGGAATAACGAATAGAGAAAAATCTAGAAAAATCCTCAAACATCATGAATCACCAGAGAAGCATCCACAACAACTATACTTATTGGAATCACATTATCTTCAATTAGGAACAGCAACTGAAGCAACAAAATAACTGTCAGAACACAAATACTCATAACTCTATCAAATCTTCATGAGGATCTCTGAAACTTAATGTGGATAAACTAGATATACTTGCAAGCAAACCTTTTAATCCACAACCTCTGATCATCAACATACTAAGCTCGACAACAGACTGAAATTCACTTCACCACTGACAACCTGCAACTTATTCCATTACAATTTTCTCAATATCCTCGACATATATAACCTTAAAGACATTAATTCCAATAGTGTTGACATCAATGACAACCACATATCAGAAAAATACAACATTCTCACCATCAAAGATTCCCCTACTTCTAGAGAAAGATATTGCATTGGAGATTTTACACTCTCTTGTTCATCTTCTTGCACCAATTGCACTCTTTTGTCACCACCACTTGAAGTAGAGCCTTATTTTTTAAGACACTTAAATGTTGGATGCCCAAATTGGTTACAATGATAACATCTACTTGAAAATTTATTTAAACTTCTACCTCCACCAAATATTCCTCTGAAGCCTTTGAATCCACCTCTTTGATCAACAACTTGTTCCTTGCTTTTGTTTGCATCTTCTTGGATTTCATTGAATTGTCTTGAAGTAGAAAATGAACCTCTTCCTCTTGAAGTGTTGCCTCTACCCCTCATTTTCTTATCTTGCCTTCTTTTAATCTTTTCTTCAGCCCTTATTGCCATTTGATAGAACTCCTCAACCATTCTAAGATTTTCCAAGGTTAGTTCATCTTGTATGTTGAATCTCAATCCACCCAAATACCTAGCAATATTTTCCACTTCATCTTCCATGTGACCTGCCCTTATAGTCAACTTGTAAAATTCTTCAGTATAAGTTTTAACATCCATTTTTTTTTGTTTTAAACCTTGATGTTTTCTAAACATTTGAACAACATAATCAGAAGGAAAAAACTTACCTTTCATTTTAGCCACCATTATGTCCCAAGATACAATATTTGATTTACCTTTCTTTCTTCTCTCTGATTGCTCATGATCCCAGAACAATAGTGAATGGCCCTTCAAATTTGTCTTCACAATCTTCACCCTTTTCTCATCAGGAACATCTTCACACTCAAAGTAATTTGTCTCCAGAGCAACAAGCCTCTCTTTCAGCTCTCTCATCTCCTTAGCATGCTTGTCTTTCAATTCACCAATTTCTCTAGCCACAATTTTCCCTTTTGGAGGCATCTTGTGTCTTCAACTTCCCACTATTCCTTCTTCAATCTGCAACTTCTCACCTTCAAGAGATCTTCTACCTATGCTCTCATATCAGTTGATGTAGACCAGGAAGGAAATCAACTAACAATCACAATCCAAACTCTTTCAATCAACTTTTCACTCCTTAAAACCGTAACTTGCCCATATTCTTCATTTCTTTCATATCTCTCTTGTAGCCATCCAAAGAAGGAATTTTGTTCATATATCTGAAAATAATCCTCAAAACCACAAAAAAAATAGCATTTCAAATACCCATTAAGGAGTCCTTCAATATATCTCAAAATAACTTACAATCATTTTGAAACATTAGCCTCTAAAATGGACTGGTATGTTGAACAAGGGCTCAATTAGCCCACTTTTACAAAGCAAAATCACCTTAAACTCTCTGACAACCCAAAATTCCTATGGAGAGTCCTTTACCAGCCTAATAAACCTTAGAATCCACAATTTTTAACTAGAGAAATTCCCTCTAATTCAACAAATCATAACACCCCCATTTAAGTCACTTTCTAAGAGGGTTTATTGAAAATACCATTTCCAGACCTTATCTCAACTTGTCACCACTTCCAACACACCCTAATAAGTCTACCTAAGCTATTCCAACCTTCACAAATGTCTGTCCAAGGGTTTTACAACCAACCCTAACCTTTAACCATCAAACTCAACCCCGAAGCCTCATGGAATACAACTAGGGCATCACACAAAACTCTACCAATCACCTCCTTTACTCCAAAAACCACTCTTACATCTTACCCTACTATACTAGATCCATTAAACCAAGCTATAGGAGATATAATCAGTGGAATGGACCATTAGTCCATTTTATACAATCACAAACCTTCAAAATAGGGTTTCAGACCCACTCTTAGAGAAATGGCTATAAAATTATTAAAATGCTATGAAAAACCTTCAAACCAAGACTAAATTGAAGTCACTTCACATTTACATCAATTTACATGCACCAAGAATCCATAAACAAACTATATGAGCAAGTACAAAGGTTTGAAATAGCAGACTTGACTGGTAAATACATAAATTTTAGAGTTTCTTTATTGATTTCCTCCAAAAAATTTAAGAGAGATCCTTTACAACGAGATCTTGCAACATATTTAAGATTTTTTCTCCTAAAAAAACTACCTCAACCAAAAAAATTGACTTTAAAACTCCCATGACTGTTGGGTTTCCACATCGTGTATTTTTGCACTTTATAATGATAATATTTTGCAAGTTTTGACAATTTTACAAATTGAACTCACAAACCAAGTAATAACCTCTAAATGGACTTATTACATTATCAAATGGTCTATTATGACCTTATTCCCTCTAATTTAGACTTAACTCACCAAAACCTAGCAAAAGATCTCATCTACATGAATTTGCTTTGGTGCCCCTACACCATATAAACAACCTGACAAAGATTCCAAGTCCCTTGGAAATTGAATTCCTATAGATCATGCTTCTTCACATCGCCTCTTTGGTCTTCAAATTGTCCTTCATTATGAAATCTTTTCCACTGAGTCAAATATAACAGATTTGCATTGTGCCTTGCACTATTGAACTTGTTGCCAACTTGACAATGCTCCACCTTCACAAACTGATTTGTTAGATGTCCTATGACTTTCCATTTATTTGTAAATGATGTTGCACTTGCTCTAACACTTGCAAAATCACCTTTTCCAACTTTATCTTTGACTGTCCTCTCCTTCACCCTTGAAGTACACTTAAATTCATTCACTTTCTCTTTCCAAACACCTTTCCTCACTTTATCTTTTCCTTTTATCTCTCTGATGAGATTCTCTACCTTAGTAATCTCTTTTTCATCAAACTTCCACACCTCTGAATTAACAAAATTTGATTGCGTATTAGATTCTTTTGAAACCACAGAACAAATTATGGTTCCCACCATGATCTCAACATCCTTTCCCAACCCATTTTGCATTTACATGGGTAATTCATCCTTGACCTTCTCTAGGTCTGTATTTGACATCTTCTCATTACCTTGTCTTCCCAATACTGAATCATTCCTCACACTTATTGTCTCAACACCTTCTTCTTTTACAATGGCTGCACACTCTCCATCTTTATCTTTCCTTATCTTTATATACTCCTTTCCCATCATGATCACATTTGCTGCCTTGCTTTGTTCCTTCACATCTTCTTGCAATGGAGTCAATGTAAAGGCATTTCCATCCTTCTCAATTTGATATGTGTTGTGTCTTCCATCATAAATGGCATGTCTATCAAATTGCCATGGTCTTCCAAACAATAAATGACAACTCATGGGAAAAACATCACAAAGAATGTTGTCTTTATATCCATCAATACTGAATTCAACTAAAGATTTATCACTAACCAAAATGGACTGATCATCATTAAACCAAGATACTCTATATGGTGTTTCATGTGGAATTTTCTCTAAGTACAATTTATCTACCATTTCATTAGACACCATATTGTTTGTGCTCCCTAAATCTACTACAACTTTGCACACCTTACCCTTGCATTTTCATGTGGTCTGGAACGATGTCCTTTGAGTCATCTCCTTCTCCTTGGATGCTTTTAGGAGTTTTCTTCTCACCATCAAAGATTCCTGTACTTTTGGAGAAACATATTGCATTGGAGAGTTTACACTCTCTTCTTCATCTTCTTGCACCAATTGCACTCTTTTGTCACCATCACTTGAAGTAGAGCCTTGTTTTTCAAAACACTTAAGTGTTGGATGCCCAAATTGGTTACAATAATAACATCTACCTGAAAATGTATTTGAACTTCTACCTCCACCAAATCTTCCTCTAAAGCCTCTAAATCCACCTCTTTGATCAACAACTTATTCCTTGCTTTTGCTTGCATCTTCTTAGATTTCCTGAATTGTCCTGAAGTAGAAAATGAACCTCTTCCTCTTGAAGTGCTGCCCCTACCCCTGGTTTGTTTATCTTGCCTTATTTTGATCTTTTCTTCATCCCTTATTGCCATTTGATAGCACTCCTCAACTGTTCTTGGATTTTCCAAGATTAGTTCATCTTGTATGTTGAATCTCAATCCACCCAAATACCTAGCAATCTTTTCCACTTCATCCTCCATGTGACCCGCCCTTCTACTCAACTTGTAAAATTCTTCAGTATATGTTTTAACATCCATTTATTTATTTTTTAAACCTTGAAGTTTTCTAAACATTTGAACAACATAATTAGAAGGCAAAAACTTACCTTTCATTTTAGCCACCATTCTCTCCCAAGATACAATTTTTGATTTACCTTTCTTTCTTCTCTCTGATTGCTCATAATCCCTCCACAATAGCGCATGGTCCTTCAACCTTGTCTTCACAATCTTCTCCCTTTGCTCTTCAGGAACATCTTCACACTCAAAGTAATTGTCCAAGGTTGCAATCCAATCAGATAATTCTTCATCATTCAGATTACCTCCATATTTAGGAACATCAATCTTCACCTTGTGTCTATCATCCTTGACTACTCTCAGCAACTTAGCCATCCTATGATCATCAGGATCCAATTCTTCTTCCTCTTCACTATCAATTTCCTCTTCTTCATAGGAGTCACTCTCATCACTCATATCCATATCTTTTTTCTACCTTTTCTCGAGAGCAACAATCCTCTGTTTCAACTTTCTCATTTCCTTAGCATGCTTGTCTTTCAATTCACCAATTTCTCTAGCCATAGTTTTCCCTCGTGGAGGCATCTTGTCTCTTCAACTTCCCACTCTTCCTTCTTCAATTTGCAACTTCTCACCTTCAAGAGATCTACTACCTATGCTTTGATACCAGTTGATGTAGAGCAGGGAGGCAATCAACTAACAATCACAATCCAAACTCTTTCAATCAACTTTGCACTCCTTAAAACTGTAACTTTCTCATATTCTTCATTTCTTTCATATCTCTCTCTTGTAGCCTTCCAAACAAGGAATTTTTAGCATATCTCTCAAAATATTCCTCGAACCCACAAAATAAATAGCATTTCAGATACCCATTAATGACTTCTTCAACAGATCTCAAAAGCACTTGCCATCATTTTGGAACATCAACCTCTAAAATGGACTAGTACGTTGAATAAGGGCTCAATTAGCCCACTTTTACAAAGCAACACCAGGTATTAAACTCTCTTCCAACCCAAAATTCATATGGAAATTCCTTTACTAGCCTAATAAACCTCATAATCGATAGTTTTTAACCAAAGAAATGCCTCTAATTCCACAAATCATAAAACCCTCATTTAAGTCACTTTCCAAGAGGGTTTATTGAAAATCCCATTTCTAGACCTCTCAACTTTTCACCACTTCCAACACATACTAATAAGTCTACCTAAGATATTCCAACCTTCACAAATCTCTTTCCAATATTTTTACAGCCAACCCTAACTTTTAACCATTAAACTCAACCCCAAAGCCTCATGGAATACAACTAAGGTATCTGAAAAAACTCTACCAATCATCTCCCTTGCTCCAAAAACCACTCTAATATCTTACCCTACCATATTGGACCCATTCCACCAAGCTATAGGAGATACAATCAATGGAATGGGCCAATAGTCCATTTTATGCAATTACAAACCTTCAAAACAAGGTTTCAGACCTGCTCTTAGAGAAATGGCTATAAAATTATAAAAATGCTATGAAAACCCTTCAAACCAAGACTAAATTGAAGTCACTTCACATTTCCATCAATTTCCATGCACCAAGAATCCAAAAACAAATTGTATGAGCATGTACAAAGGTATGAAATAGCATAATTGACTGGTAAATAAATAAATTTTAGAGTTTCGTTATTGATTTCCTCCAAAAACTTCAATAGTGAGCCTTTAAAATGAGATCTTGCAACATATTTAATATTTTTTCTCCTAAAAAATTTACCTCAACCAAGAAAACTGTAAGGAAAGCAGAGGTGCAGAAACAACTTTCCTAATGTCAAAACCACAGGGGAGTAAGCAAACAATACTTTTAATTTTCTAACTACAGTCCAGTTAAGACACACATGAAGGAATTACAGAAACAGAGCAAATACACAAAGACAACTCAAACAACAAATTTTACGTGGGAAACCCTTTTGGGAAAAAACCCACCACACCAAGTTGTATCTCTTTGTATTACAATAACAAAATTATATACAATCAGAAAGACATCTTTCTAGTGTTAGTCACAGTAGCTTATTCTAACTGTTCAACTAGTTACATAAATGTTCTCACTCTTCAGCTTGATTCATTCACCCTGTTCATGATCATAATCGTTTTGCCTTTATTTAACACATTCTGATTTTTCCTACTATACATCCTTATCCACCATTGCCAACCATAGATAGTTTCCATTCGAGCCTTGATTTTTCCCTGCATGCTATTTTTTCCAGCGTTGCAACTGTTACAAAAACCAATCGACATCAGTTTGAAAACCGCTTCCTCTGATTGGTCCAGCAGGATGCCACATGGGAAGATCACATGGTCAATGACATTCAACTTTGTTGACATATCGGTGAGACACTCACAGTGTCTCCCCGATGCCACAAAGTTTCTCTAATGGTATTTTCTATAGCTTCCACAAGTAGACAAGATGCTATAACAACTGTTATATGTCATAACAAAACCATCGATGTCCAATTCGATCCTATCGGAAAAGATTCCCTTATCGGCGAGACACATATCGAATGTATAAGTCACAGTGATCAAACATTCTATCAGCAAGACACTACATCTTCGCCAAGACCTTCTGCCGACATCCTTGAGCTACTCTGAAGCCTTTCACTTGTCGACAAGACCCCCACGGTTTCGGTGAGACGTCGTACCAAAACAGGACTTCCACTGAAAGTCACACTGTCGCCAAGACCCGTGTCTATCGCTGTGACCTTTCTCCAAGCTTCCTAAGTCTTACCGAGTCGGCAAGACTTAAGCCCTTCGCCAAGACGTTTCTCCGAGTGCCCAAAGTTAACCCGAAGACTTCTATCGGCGTGACTTATGACTTTTGCTAAGACTTCCCAGCAAAGTCTTTTGTCACCGCGAAGACCATGAGGATACTAGCTGTCAGCAAGACTTAGCTTCATGGCTGAGACATTTCCCCATGACCCGTGAGTTACTCCGACATTTTCTTTGACACCCGAGAATAGCCTTTGTCGGCGAGACATTACATACTCGCTAGGACATCTCGTCGAAGCCCTAGCATTAGCCCGACATCGACGAGACTTACACCATTCGCTTTGACTTCTCCCCAACACTCGTGAGTTAGCCCGATAAGATCGAACTATCGTCCAGTGTTCTCCATTCAACAAAAGGTCACGCTGAACACAGAGAGTCACAACGATAGTCTTTTTGGCAAGACATGAACCCTGTCTTGGCGACATGAACCTATCAGCTAGATTTAGAACAGTTTTGTAGCTCAGACTTGAATAGTGTCACAGCGACTTTTCCCTTCAGTAGTTCTATGTTAGTAAGGATTGAGGCACATATTCCAACAAAAACTGACTTTTAAACTCCCATGACCGTTGGGTTTCGATATTGTGCATTTTTACACTTTACAATGACAACATTTTGCAAGTTTTGACAATTTTGCAAATTGAACTCACAAACCACCTAATAACCTCTAAATGGACTTATTACATTATAAAATTGTCTATTATAACCTTATTCCCTCTAATTTAGACTTAACTCACCAAAACCTAGCAAAATACCTCATCTACATGAATTTGCTTTGGTGCCCCTGCACCACTTCCATTCAAGTTACCTACTTATTCATTCTTGATTCGTGCAAGCAAGAAAGATATTTTCCATTTACAAGACAAATGAAAATTTCATGGTCTAATATAGTGTGTGAGATTATAGATTCTAATCTTGCTTACCATTCTTCTTCTAGCTAAGCACCTGTGCCTCAACCAAGTTCTCATTCTTCAACTTGTTCTTGCACACACATGTTCTAGCACTTTCCAACTTCATCAAAAACCTTTAACTGATTATCATTATGAAATACTCTTTTAAATCTTAAAATTGTAAGATAATATTTTTTTTTTCAAATACTATAGCATTTTTCAAATCCATAAATACTAAATGATAAATTCCATTTTTTTCAAATATTTCAATTAACTTAACATTATTAAATGCAAGCAATGGAATTGAGATGTGACATAGTTTGGACCTATTTTAATGACCCTTCCATTAATGAATTTTCAACACATCCTAGATAGGCACTAATTCCATTTATTATGAATTTTGAGGCCTATTTTTATCATTTTCTAAAAAATTACAAGCATTAAATAAATGAATCCATTTGTTATTTTTCTCTCGACACTCATTGTCCTAGAAATTTGGGCTAAGACACATATTCCCATGGGCGTATGGGTCCGCCTTCTTATCTAGGACCCAACTTTTAATGTGTTGTTGGTGGAATTTTAACATTCAAATTTCAAATTTCAAATGTTGGCTTTCAGGATCTTTTTTTTTTGGAAATTAGAGAAATGCCTATAAATACCTAGTCTTTTCAGCATTTCAAACTAGAAAGCAATAAGAGAAGAAAAGAGAATCAAGAGATCATTCCACCACACTTGAATTTGTAGGTTTTCAAGCTCCTTTGAATATTTTGATCAAGTCTTATGTCATGATTGATGTTTGATGCCAATAGAAGAGCATGATGAATTCTAGGTTTGAGAGATGCATTTGGCCATTTCCTTCAACCTAATTGAACTATAGAGAAAATGGGAAATGGGATGGAAAATTCCCACTCCTATTCTCTCTCGATCACTCAATAATGTCATAGGAATCCTAATTGAATTGAATATCAACCTTAAAGGTGAGTCAATTCTCAACAAGGAAGACCTAGGAGGGGGTTCTTTTAGTATTAAGGGGTTCACCACCAAGAAAAAGCATGAAAAATACACTTTAACATTCAACTCACAAAACCTAATGATGCAAGCTAAATGATGAAATTATGAAATAGGAAGTTAGGATGTGTGTACTTGGGAAGTCTGGAAATGCAACAAGGATTTTGGAAATGCAAAAATGTTGCCAAAAAGTGCTATGGAGGACTAAGACACCCTTACTGTTGTCTTCATCCCGTTGCTATTTTTTGGGGTAGATGTGGAGTCTTTGGATGTCAGAACCAGATTTGAAAGAATTTTTGTAAAATATCTTTAGGAGGACTAAGATGCCCTAGGTGGCGACTTAGTCCCATTTTTAATTTCTAAAATTTCTGAATGTGGTCTCGAGGCTCAGGGTCTGCACTTCCTTCTTCTTGGATCTCAGGTTCTGAATCTTTCAGATTTGGCCTATAGGTGAGATTCCATGAAGATGGAAACTTTACAATGTAACTTTGCAATTTTGCAACTTTTTACTTCAAATGATCTTCAAGTCTTCAACCTAAATCTACAATCACAAACACACAAGAGAGGAAAAACTTGTTTATTGTTAGTAAATGGGAGTTTGCCTTGCTCAAACCCCTTGTTGGTAATTAAAACTTGAAATGAAATAGAATAATGAAGGGAAATGATGAATGAACAACATGCAATGTTACAACTCACCAATCCCTTGCTATGAAATCTACAAACTTGTGTGAGATGGATAGCTTGAATGTAGATCTTGAATCAAAGGAATGCTTGATAGATATGGATTTGAATTGCTTGCTTGAATCAAAACCCTACATCACAAATATTAGCTCAAAAACACAAATGATGCAAGAATATCATTGATATGATGCTTGAATCTTGATGATGGCTTGAAATGATTGATGAATTGCTCTTGAATGATGAAATACTTGAATGCTTGGATGCTTATATTGCTTGTTATCTTGCTTGGTATATGAAAAAGAGAGAAGAAACCTTGTATTTATAATTATCCATGCTTAATATCCTGAAACTACACCACAACAAGCCAACATATGAATTCATTAATTAAAGGAGGCTAAACCCCGCTAGAATTTGAATTTAAATCCCAAAAATACCTTAAGGGGGACTAAGATTCCCTAGGTGGCGTCTTAGTCCTGAGGCATGAATCTTGGGGCACAGACTTCAAAAGGGACCTTTTTAAGGCACATTTGAAATCAGGGTCCCAAGACCTTTGGGGGAAAAAGACACCCTAGTTGGCATCTTAGTCCCAACCCACAAATCAGGGACACACAACTAGAATCATTAAATTATTATTTATCCATTGATATTTGTCAAGATTAGCTATAAAAATATATAATTCATTGAGCTTGTGGATGTAAAATAGGACCAATTAAGACACAAGTAAGGATAAACAAAGCAAGGAAGACCCAAACAAGGGTGAAAATACAAGGGTATGCATTTTCCTACACTACATTTAGCCCCCACTTTAGTGAGAGGATGAACTTGCTTGAAACTCACACTAAAGTAGCCAACCACTCAATTAAGAGGGGTTCAAATGTACGAATGCTAGTTATATAGGATGACAATAATCAAGAGGGTAACCAATCCCCCATGATCAAGATCCTATGGAAAACCAAAATAAGCACAAAGGAACACACTTGTAGATGATATATGAAGCCATAACCATATCGTAAACATACACCATCAAAGACAAAAATAGAAAAAGACAAAAGAGAAAAAAGAAAAATGCAATGGATCAAGCTTCGACTGGATTTCCAACATGTTGTGGACCGAGTCTAGGTTGCTTGTCCAAAAAGGTTTACAAGGGGAACGTGTTGTCTATTATGCAAGCACAGTGCATGCTCACAAGGGCTAGTGAAGCTAGTTGTTCACTAGGTGAGCCCCAGGGGACCATATCAAATCCATACCTCCATGACTTTAATAAGGTACAAAAATGCATGCTCACAAGGGCTAGTGAAGCTAGGTGTTCACTAAATGATCCCCAAGAGGTCCATATCAATGTCATACCCCCATGACTATGATAAGGACAAAAGAAAAGGAAAATGCATTCTCACAAGTGCTAGAGAAGCTATTTGTTCACTAGGTGAGCCCCAAGAAACCATATAAAAGCCATACCTCCATGACTTTAATAAGGTACAAAAATAAAAATACAACAAGAGAGAGATGTTTAAAGGGATTTTGCTTAGTTGGTGCAAGGTCTCAATCTCACGGGACATTGTCCCTAATGTTTCCAAGAGAGGACCAATCCAAGGATAAAAGATTCACAATTTAGGGAATGCAGTGTGCCACATCACCACTAAGAGGAATATAATATGCTAAGATAGATCAAGCTCTTGAAGGACATTACTCATAATGTCACCAAAAAGAGAAAAACACATCGCATGAAGTAAGAAAATCACATCAAGGAATATGAATGCAAATGAAATCATGCCAAAATAATGCCAATGTATGCCCCCACTTTAAAGAAACTGCTAACATCATGCTCTGAGAAATTACTTTAAAGTAGCCAAAACATGAAAAAAAGAAGGAAGAGGGTTTCCCCCCAGAAACATCTAAGGGATCTATGGATTCGAGGTCAGTATCTATCTTTGCTGCAATGATATTAGAGAGCTCGAAACTATCATCATTCCCCAAATATGCATAGGACTGGAAGAATGACACAAAGAGAGTGAAAAAAAAAAAAAACCTTTTGGATCAACATGGAAGAGACATAGGGTGTCTCGACGCCTTACCTCATCCCCAAAAGGAAAACACAAGACAAAAATGAAAGGAAAAAAAAGATAATGAAAAATATTTTGGGTCAACATGGAAGAGACCTAGGGTGTCTTGACGCCTTGCATCATCCCCAAAAGGAAAATTTTGGCAATCAGGATTGCACCCTTAGCCAAGTCAGACTTTCCTCTCCTGTTGCAACATGGAAACACTCTCTGATTTGTGGGTAAATCAATGAGTGAGAGAAAATCACTAGAGTGGGCTGGTTCCCTCTAGTAAACCACCTAATCTAAATATTTTGAAGGGAAAGGGGTAGGAAGAAAACTGAAAAGTAAATCCTACAACCTAATATGATTGACTAGAAATTTAGTGGTTTTGACAACTTTATACTCACAACAATCTCTTTTAAAGCTTCGATTCTCACAATCCCACCTTGAAACTACCTAATTCATCAGTAATTTGCACAAAGGCTCACTAATGGAACACAAAATGCAACTTGAATTAGAATAAACTCCTATAACAAAATTCACAAAACCAAGACATAAAGAGGATTCAACTCTTGAATCATAGTCAACATCAATTGATATTGTAAACTCTAGACAATAAAATGGGAAGGAGAAGCCTATTTTTTTGTTGAGATGAAGGAGTACAAGCTCAAAATCTAATTCAAAGAAGTTAACAAGTCTCTCTTCAGTGAATATGAGAGAAAAAAACAAAATTTTGAACCCCTAAGAGATTAAAATTTCTCTAAATTTCTCTAAAAAATCAAAACACTATGTAAAAGCTACTAAACCTTTGATTTTTCCTATAAAAATCATAAAAAAAGGATTATGAGCCCTAGACCCAAAGAAAAACTAAGGCATGGATAGCTTGACCTAGTGAAAGGGGCAATGTGTATATGGACCACATGAAAAACAAAAATGCAAGTTATGGTTTTTGTTTGATTTTCTTTAAAAATCAATAAAAATGCCTAAGACATGGCTCGACCTAGGCAATATATGAGACAAGGTATTAACTGTTACCAGATTTTTAACTTTAAGCTGAAATTAGGTTTAGTATTTATTCTTTTTGTGTTTTTTCTTTAAACATTTAAAAAGATAAACCATAGTCTGCTAAGTCATCAATATGCATGAAAGAGATTGTCAAATTAAATAGATTACATTTTCATTCCAATGTTGCAATTACAACAAATGAGAAAAGAAAACCATATGTGCTACAAATGTAATATTTATTGATAATCATGAAGTGTACATGTTCCTCACAAGCCAAGGGACTAACTTTACTTATTAAATGAAAAAATAAAGAACAGTTTATACATGAATAAGTAAATAAATAAAATATGCATATAAGGATGGAGACTAGTCATTGCCTGAGAATGACTGGTTTTGAAGGTGTCATTCTTTTCCTACTCCTGCCCTGAGTTGCTTGTCCTTTCCTAGCTCCGTAGTGCTCCTAGCTCCTGCATATGGCAATCACAATGACATTAGAGCAATGCTCTAAACAATGAAAGATCTCAAACCTTACATGAACACTTACCTATGCATGTATAAACCGATCTCTAAGTGCATTAAATAAGCATGCAAACTTTGAATGTCCTGGAAAATAGTTAAGTCATCAAACACATCCAAAATATGCATTTATTTTTTTATCGTGTTTGCTTCATGTGCAGATTTAGGAAAGGTCTTGTTACTATTCTGATTTAGTTAAATACAACATGTGGGGTAAATGTGGCTCCCATGAGGGTAGAGATCAACATTCTGCCCTCTGATGTTTTGAGAGAAATAGGAAATTGAGCAACTTTATCAAAGATATACATGTCATTAATGCATTAAATCAATATGGAATCACACTAGTTGATCAACTTTCATTATCATATTGAAAAGATGCAACACATTTTGCTAGATATGCCCTTCAATCTTCTTAAGTAGATCCATGATCCATTTTATAAAAAGAAGTAAGTGATTTTGGAGATGCATCAAGTCCAATCATAGATGCATCAAGTTCAATTATGCATCTCTTAAATAATGAAGAAGAAATCAAGGCATGCCTGAAATCATCATGAAGCATATGGGGCAGCAGGAAAGAATAATCCAAGGCACTATCAAGTCCTTCTCACCTTAACCCTATTGGACAGCCACACATCACATAGGACAATGAGCTTTCGGGTCATCGACATAGGGGACATGTGTCTGCCCACTAGGATCAAAGTGGGGAGACAATGTTAATTGTGGCACATGATTGAAAAGGTAAACAACTATTGTGGAAATTAGGTAGTAAACATGTGGGGCAGAAAGCATTGTGAAATTCATGAGGGTTGGCACAGTCCTAATTAAAAATGCATGCTATATGTCATGAACAGTACAACAACAATGGATAAAATCATGATCTCATATATATGGGTGGAAATCATGAATGTATGCTACATGACAGCAAGGGTAGTCACTTCATCCATTAAGGGAGAAAGTGAACCATGTTTTCACTTTGGTAGTGAATGACAAACGGAAATAAGCCATGTAATGAAAAGTGCAGTAAAAAAACAACAAGGACCAGGGTCACATGTATTAATGAAATTATATGCTGACAAAAATCATGAAACCTGGAAGAAAGGCATTAAGCAATGAAAAATATAGTTGATCAAGATTAGTGACAGAGGTCCTTGCAAGACATCATCCACCCAATCACAAATCTCTAGTGTGGAGGAAGAGTACAAGAAATAGCATTGGTTTTGAGAGCTTTAAGCACAACAGTCTGCCTCAATATTACAAATGAGAAGTTGTAACAACATTTATACACAAGGAATCTATGTTGCTTAACTAAATGTGCCAATGAAATGTGATCTCATGGAATGTTATTATTAGTGGATATACTCATAATATTTCATGCTAGAAAGTAGGAACCCAAGTTCAGAATGATAAGAATCAATGCCTTGAGAACAAGTATACATAACAGTGACATGGAGAGGTAATGTCATCAAACAAGAAGTCCACAAAATAGAACATATCATCAAAGAATCTGTGAGCCATAATCTCTAAAGGATGACAGTGTTATATGATGCCAATGTTACAAAAAAGAACACCATTGAAATGCATGTATTCAAGGACATACCTGGTAATTTCCAAGAAATCAGGGCAGTCCATAGGAGAAAATGTATTTTCATATCAGACAAGATAGCAACAAATTCAAACGTCTTTTGACTTTACTAAAGGAAAATAAGAGATGGTCACAAGAGATTGCATCACAGATGAAGAAGAAAGGAAGGGTAGTAGAGCTTTTCAACTACCCTATTCGGTGTCACATAATGATCAACCACAACTTTCATCTATATTTTCTTAAGTTGTTCAGACCCAAGGATTACCTCCACAAGTGATATATGCAGTTGAAAATAACTTTATTGATGGAAATAGGGGAAGTAGTCAAGTTTCATAACTTACAAGTGTAACTTTTAATGGGCATGATATCTTACAAACTCCAACAGATGATGCAAATCAACCACAAGAATTGGAAAAAAAAATGTCAAGTATGGTCATGGTTAGAAAGGCTTCATTCTCGCATCTACATCATTTAGAAACAAAGATAGTTGAGACTTTTGAGACTGATACAATATCTGATCATAAAACAATTTGGCATTCAAAATCAACTAGTAATCTTCTTTTCAAGGGAATAATAATTATATCTCAAGTAGTCAAACAAAGCGAACAATGTGTGCATGATAAAACTTCAATTTATGATCCAGTTAGGGTGGGCCATGTTTCCACAAAAAGAGAACCACAGTTTCAAGTGACATAAGAAACTGTTCTAAAATCAAGCAAAATTTAAAGACAGAGAATTCAGGAAACAAAGAGAAACAAAGCAAGTCCAACAAGCTTCAAGGTCTTCAACTATGGAACATATAGAGTCTTCAAGTGATTTTTTTTTTGGGAAAGCAGCAAGAGATACACTAGCATCTAGACCTCAAGCACAAGAATTGGAAAAATTAGAACATATGGAAGAAGTATGAAATATGACAACTAAAACTATTGTGACAACATGAGACTCACTGTTCAACATACTGAATCCCAATTATCAAATGAAGTCTTGACTTCTAAGACAGATAAGGCAACAAAATCAGCAAACAATAGTCACTTTCAAGAAGGAAAATTAAATATTTGCATAGTCAACAAAATGAAGCTTCCAGTGATGATAAAGCATCAAGCAAAGATGCGGTTGTTATGACCCAAATTTCCACAGAAAAAGGCTTGTAGTTTCCAGTTAATGAATAGAGTATTCTAGCAAATACAGAGAAATCGAAGATGAAAGGTAGTGAGTCTCTTTTTAGAAAAGAACAACTCAAGCATTGTAAACCCCATCTCATTTTCTATGACTTGTAGGGGTTTTTTTCCTTCCAAAACACCAAAACCCACTTGGGGTTTTTACATGAAACACAATTTTGCTACAAATTGAAGGTACCCCACTTGGGGTTTTTTTTTATAGGAGTCATAAATTTCTTCAAATAGAGAAACCCACTTGGGTTTTTTTTCAATGAAATTGCATATATAGAATATTAAGGAGAGTTTCATAATGTATTCAAAATAAGAAGTGTATGTGAGTTTCATAATGTATTCAAAACAAGAAGTGTATGTGAAAAACCTAGTTCATTTGTTCATGAAGAAATACAATCTTGTTGCAATTTGGAGAAACCCACTTGGGGTTTGAGATACATAAGGCATTTGAAGTGTTTTTTAAATGTAAATCAAAGTATGATGCTATGAATGCAGGCTCAAAATGACAAACAAAAGAGCCATTCTTCTATCTACAACCGCAGCCTCAATGACTTTGTTTTCTTCAAAACAACAATGCAAAAGATTGGGGTTTTCTTCTTTCAAAGAAAATGCAAAAGGAAATGAATAATTTCTACCCTATTAGTTAGAATGGAGACTCAAAGTGAACTCTGTTGCTTAAAATCTAAGAGAAGTGAAGTTGATTCAAGGCGTACCTAGAGCTTTTGCTCACATTTTTTTGCAACTTTCAAGATTTTTTCTTTTACCAAAAGCTTCATTAGAATTTCTCATGGCGGCTGTAAAAGTGGAGAAGAACAACAAAGAACAAAAAAAAATGAAACAAAGTTCATTAGACTATGCTATAGGCCGCAACCAAAATCAATGAAATGGCCTTCAAAGAAGTGGAAAAATGCAGTTTTGTGTCAAATGAATGCCTTTACCTGTGTTTCCATACACTTTCCATCAAGAAATGCCATGAAAATCCAGTCAAAACACCATTTCCAATGTCAACTCCAAACCCTATGGCGGCAACATGTCTCTGCCAAAATGCTTGATGGTAAATGATGATGTTTTTTTCATATTTTTCATCTTTTGTTGCTTAGGGTTTGACCCTATTTTGATGGCCGATGGGAATTTTGTCCCATGTTTTAAAAAATGAAAAAAATGTTAATGCAAAATGGGGGCCGATGATATCTTCATGACTTAGGCATTTGTTTTTCCTTAATTCTTAATGCCTTGTAAAGAATTGCTAAGTGTTTCAAACATGAAACATATGGAGTGTACCAAGTCACATATAATATGCCTTTGACCTTTGGTCATATAATTTCATGGTGCCTTGAGGACTTTCAATTGTGCTTTCCAAGAAGTGTGGAAGCCTTTATGCCACAATAGGCCACATTTGAACCTTTTATTTTTCCTTTGAAAATCAGAAGATGTTGACCAAACATGTGGCCTTGGAGCGCAAAATGAAGTAAGTAAAAATGATCAAGTGCCTTGGAGGATTTTTGATCTTGTTTAATGCTTTTGAAAGCATTTTGACATTTCATTATATTTTTGCATTTTGTTTCAAAGTATAAAAATATCATTTAAGTGATTTTCTAACCACTTTGATATTATTAAAATGCAAATATATTATGATCTAATATTGATGGTGGGCCCTCTTATATTTTTCTTTAAAATGTAAAATAACTTGATTAAGTGGTGTATTATGAATCACCTAATCATGTTATTATCTTTAATGCCTTTTTTGGAGTCTTGTGTTTTCAAAACACACATATTGCATAGGTCAAAGCTGGGAGACAAAATGATGACTTGTAGACATGAGGAGAGTGTGGGGGTGAAGCATTTGACTATTTTGGAGAAACATGTGCTACTTTGGAGGGAGTTTTGTCACCCTTTTTGGATGGCTATTGTCTTCAATTGACCTTGGACTGTTTGGAGGAATTTTTGGAGTGACTTTAGAAGGTTCTTTTTTGGCCTCATTGCTGCATCCAACCAGAACCTTCTAGATGGACATGTGTGAGGGGTTTTGATGGGTTTTTTGCTTAAGTATCTTCATTTTGGGCATTTTGGAGGGGGTTCTTTCTTTCCAACAGAAGGATAGCTTTATTTTTGGAGCTATTTTTCATCATGGAGTAGTATTGTAACTCAGATGGACTTGTGATACAGTAAGCACTTTCAATTAATAAAATAGAGCATTTTACCTTCTCATTTCATGTTTCATGGTATTTTGTTAATGATTGATCAGTTTGTCTTGTGAAAATTTATCTTTCCTTGCAAGCTTGTCTCATATTTAGGCATCTGTTTAGCAAAAAATGTATGTTAATAGGTTATAAGCTGTGTTATTCAATAGTGTTGTTAGTTGTGAAACCTTTGTTTTCCTTCTAAAAGCCATGTTTAGAGACTTCCTTATAAATTACTTATGTAAACTGCATTTGAAAATGAGTTGTGTAAACCAAGTTTTATGATATTGATTTGAATGTGATAGGTTGTTATCAGGTCCTAGTTGTTTTTTGGTGTATCACCTTAGATATTTTTAGTATTAGGATAATTTTTCATGTAATTCTTACCCTTTACCTCAAAAATTAGTAGTTAGGTGGCATCAAAAGGAGAGCCAACCCATAATCTGGAGGTCTTCTTTCGAATAGGACATCCACAACCTAAAAGCAGTCCCATGTTACATCTAAAGCTGCTAAGTTCATTCATAGCTTGGCATTAGGTTACATATTTGGATCCCTAATAGTTTTGGCACACCCAGTGGGATAGGTGAACTGCTTCTTAGTTCATTTCTATGTATTTTGTTACTACTGTTTGGTGTGTACAACAATAGTTTTAGCCTTTTGGAGGCATTTTCTTTACATACCTAGCAGCTCTGAGAAGTTTTACTGGTTTTCATATGATCAAGTGTTGTTTAGATTCATGTAAATCTGATGTTTGCTCATTTTCCAGCTTCTAAATGAATAAACATGTCTATGTTCCATGGAGACATGTCATATCAACCAACATATCATGAAGATGTCAAGTACCCATGATTCCATGAAAATCATGCATGTATGACTTCTTGCTAGCCATACCACACAGAACAACTTGCTCATTTTATTTCAAATAACCTTGTGACAAGAAGTTACCAACATCCTCATTATGTTTCCCACCCTCCCACTCCTGCTCAATCTCAATATCAGCCAGTATATGCCAAAACCAGCCTCAAGAAGGATATTTTGTTCCAAAACAATAGTCTTGTTCTCATTTGTAGCCCCAAAATGCTAATGATATGGGGATTAGCACTATTGATAGTATATTGCTAGATTTTCGTAGGTAGTTGGATGAGATCAATAAAGAACAAGAGTATCAAATGCAATAACAAGAGGTTGACATGCATCAGGAGGAGTTAGCCTGCCAGACATACATTCAAGAGTTGGAGATGGAGATTCAAGGGAGATAACATGAGGAATGTATGGAAAAGTAGACGGTTGCAGAGGAATGCCAACTAAGGTATGAAACCCAGACAACCCCTTCCTTTCCTATTTTCAGCTCAATTCCTCCTGCAATGTTGAATCATCCTGTGAGTGAAGAAGTTCCTAAGTACAAGTTCCCTAGCTTTAGACAAGAAGAACCTGTTGAGCCATTGAGTGACCCTACCAACAAGCCTTCTACCCATAGGTTTTCAAGTTGGAAAGAGCCATCTACTCCACCCTATAAGGTTCCTCAATCTATCATTCAATTCGAACCATGCTCTAACATCCAGAAAGAGAAAGAAGAGCAGACCCTTGGCCCGTACAACTCACTCAAC
Organism: Sequoia sempervirens; assembly: GCA_007258455.2. Taxonomy (NCBI): domain Eukaryota; kingdom Viridiplantae; phylum Streptophyta; class Pinopsida; order Cupressales; family Cupressaceae; genus Sequoia; species Sequoia sempervirens. The sequence continues at coordinate 17,338 of VDFB02381651.1, read as the reverse complement.
ATGGAGGAGACTAGGAGTGTGAACTTGCTGCATTTAACTATGGAGGAGTACAGGCTACAACTGTAAAAGGTTGAACAAGAGAAGATTTTTCAAAATGTTTTTTGCAATGTTTTAGCTAATGATCCTCCTGCTATTGTCAAAGATGGTGAAAATATTCCAACAGGACAACAAGGTGAAATGGTGGAAAATGCTAACCAAGAAGAGTAGTGTACAATTGGAGTGGATGTTTTTGAGCATGCTATAAATGAGAAGGTTAATGTTGAGATTTATGAAAAGGAATGCATGGACATAATTGAAATTTTTTGTTCAAATCTTGATTGCAAAAAATTAGAAATTGTCACTTGTGATGAACTAAAACAATAGGTTCATGAAATTGAACAAGTGCTAAAACAACAAGAGGAATGTGAACTTGATAAGGAGGAATCCATTATTTTAAATCAAGAGACTCTCCATGAACCTAATTTGCAAGGTCCTAGCTGGATGGAGGAGCTTCCTTTTTGCTATGTAGAAGAGTCGAAAGCTGATATACCAATTGAAGGTTGGTTGGATGAGGCTTCTTCATTGTTTGAACACTTTCCATCCTTCATTGAGGAAGACAAGCCTATTTTGGAGTACATTTCTTTGAGTGATAATGAGGATTATGAGCAACTTCCTTTTTGGTGTATAAAAGAGCCTGAGGCTGATGTTTTAATTGAAAGTGCATTGGAAGAAGTCACCTTGTTGTTTGGACATTTTCCTTCCTCCATTGAAGGAATGAGTGATCATTTGGAACAATGATATGTAAAGCAAGTGGGTGACTAGGTTCCTTGTTTGTTTGACAAACAAGAGATCACCAAGGAGAGTCCAATCTTTCTTCATACAAAAGGTTGTCCAATTAGATATTTAGCCAGTATGGAGTCCAATGCAACACCAATGATCAATCTTGCACTCGCACATGAAGGTACAACAGAAGATAGTATTCAAGATACACTGGCAACTAAACAAGAGTATGTTCAACTCACTTATCCTCCCTTGAATAACATTACATATGATATGTTTGAGGAGGTAAGTGATTTTTTTTATCATTTTCATGAATTGGTGCATCAACTTGTTGAACATTTATCAGTATATTATATTCTTTTAGCTGCCATCATGCATGCAAATCACTGCATATTGAGAAGAAGGGGCAGCTATTTAAGTCTTCTTGTAAATGGTTTTATTTAAGTAGTTTCATCTTGTTGGTTACAGTAGATTAGTGTAGTTTCATTTCAGATGCTTTTCAGTTTTCCATAAGTGCTATTTCAACATAGTTAGGTAGTTTTCATTCTACAATGTTGGATTTTCAATAAGTTTTCAAAGTGTCTCTTGTTGGTTTAGTGAGTTACAACAATTTGCAATGTTGTTTTCAAGCGGTGTTAGCTTTCTGAGTGACCTCGTGCCCAATGGATAAGCTTAGGTAGTTGGTCTCATGTTTAGAAGGAAAACATATAGTTGATGTCACCAAAAATGTTGCCTGATTTGTAGCTTTCATTGAAATCAAGTTTAGTGTTTATTCCTTTTGTGTTGTTTTTTTAAACATTTAAAAATATAAACCATAGTCTACTAAGTCATCAATATGCATGAAGATATTGTCAAATGAAACAAATTACATTTTCATTCCAATGTTGCAATTACAATGAGAAAAGAAAACCATATGTGCTACAAATGTAATCTTTATTGATAATAATGAAGTGTACATGTACCTCACAAGACAAGTGACTAACTTTACTTATTCAATGAAAAAATAAAGAACAATTTATACATGAATAAGTAAACAAATAAAATGTACATATAAGGATGGAGACTGGTCATTTCCTGAGAATGACTAGTTTTGAAGGTGTCATCCTTGCCCTAGTGTTGCTCCGAGTTGCTTGTCCTTTCCTAGCTTTGTAGTGCTCCTAGCTCCTGCATATGGCAATCACAATCACATTAGAGCAATGCTCTAAGCAATGAAATATCTCAAACCTTACATGAACACTTGCCTATGCATGTATAAACTGATCTCTAAGTGCATTAAATAAGCATGCAAACCTTGGATGTCCTAGAAAACAATGAAGTTATCAAACACATCCAAAATATGCATTTATTTTTCTAACTTGTTTGCTTCATGTGTAGATTTAGGACAAGTCTTGTTACTATTCTGATTCAATTAAAAACATGCAGGGTAAATGTGGCTCCCACGAGGGTCGAGCTCAGCATGCTGCCCTCTGATGTTTTGAGAGAAATAGGAAATTGGGCAACTTGATTAAGATATACATGTCATTAATGCATTAAATCAATATGGAATCACACCAGTTGATCAACTTTCATTATCAGATTCAAAAGATGCAACACATTTTGCTGGATATGTCTTTCAATCTTCTTAAGTGGATCCATAATCCATTTTATAAAAAGAAGTAAGTGATTTTGGAGATGCATCAAGTCCAATCATAGATGCATGAAGTTCAATTATGCATCTCTTAAATAATGAAGAAGAAATCAAGGCATGCCTGAAATCATCATGAAGCATATGGGGCAGCAAGAAGGAATAATCCAAGGTCAAGTTCCTCTCACCTTAACCCTATTGGACAACCACACATCACATAGGATGTTGAGCTTTTAGGTCACTGACATAGGTGAAATGTGTCTACCCACTAGGATCAAATTGGGGAGACAGTGTTAATTGTGGCACATGATTGAAAAGGTAAACAACTATTGTGGAAATTAGGTAGTAAACATGTGGGGCATAAAGCATTGTGAAAGTCATGAGGGTTGGGACAATCCTAAAGAAAAATGCATGCTATATGTCATGGATAGGACAACAATAATGGATAAAATCATGATCTCATGTATATGGGTGGAAATTTTGAATGTATGCTACATGACAGCAAGGGTAGTCACTTCATCCATTAAGGGAGCAAGTAAACCATGTTTTCACTTCGTTAGTGAATGACAAACGAAAAAAAGCCATGCAATGAAAAGTGCAGTCAACAAACAATAAGGAGCAACCTCACATGCATTAATGAAATCATATGCTGACAGGAATCATGAAACCTGGAAGAAAGGCATTAAGCATTGACAAATGTATAGGATCAAGAGCAGTGATAGAGGTCCTTGCAAGACATCATCCACCTAGTCACAGACCTCCAGTGTGGAGGAAGAGTAAGGCAAAGAGCATTGGTTTTGAGAGCTTTAAGAATCTTTCTTTGTATTCGATGGTGAGGTGATTGTTTTCATTTTGGTATCTTTTCCCTTCATTTGAATGAGAAAAAGAGGCCTTTAGGCCACGACCATGACTAGTTTTTGATGTAGTTTGTGTGCCTTGTGCTTTTTTTGTTGCAATGTGTTTGGCTTCCATGAGAAAGTTTGGCCGAGGGCTTGGACTGGTTTTCTCATCTACAACCATGGTAAGCTTTCTTTCTTCATTTTTAAAAGCATTTCCCTCTTAAATAAGAGCTCAACTTGAGATTCTTTCACAAAATAGTGAAGAATGAATTTTTTCTTTATTTTATGGAGCTCCAATGTTGGCATGATCTCGAACCATGGTTATTTCCTTCTGTATTTGCATTTAGAGCACAATACCCTAAGTGGGTATCATCATTTTTGAAATAAATTTCACTCTCAAGCCATGGCCATGAGAGTTCAGTTGAGTTCATTTGACATTTATTTATGAGCTCAAACTATCTGTATCCCTTCATTTTGTAAGTTCACAATGCAAACCCATGTGGGTTTCCTCTTAAAAGTTCAAAATTTGGCTCCATTGCACTTGTCTCCATTTTGAAACCCTAACTCACTCTAGCATAAGCTCACTATTCTGAAAATAAAAATGGCTTCATTTTCCATTCAGGAATTTCCTCATTCGCTTAATGATGGCTGCCCCTATGATTTTATACTTTCATTCTCTAGAGAGATAGATGTAATGAAGGCTTTCTTTTTAGCATATTTCCATAAAAATAAATCATGCCATAGCCATGGAAACAAAATCTGAATGCTATGCTTTCACTTTACTTCAAAGTAATGTTGTCATTGGCACAACTTATTGTCTCTTCTTTAAATTTCTGCATACATAGATCCATCATGATGCTTATCATTGAAAATGCATTATAATTTTAACAATGTTGTCTCATTTCTATTTGACTACATTATTGTAGCAATGCACTCCTAATGCATCCATTCCATTTGTCTTTGAAGAGAGCCAGGTTGTTGTTCCACCATTAAGAATTATTGCACTAAATTCTTTATAATTACTCCATTTGACACTTTGTGAACAATATATTTCTTTGCTCTTTCTTCATTGAAGATGGATTTGGTTGCCTTTATTGTATCATTCACTTCTTGCATTGTTTGTATCTTATCAACATGATACACCCACTTTTAGCAATTACTTGCTTTCTATTTGCTTGAAGTGCATAGATGTAATGAAGCTCAACTTAATTTGATACTTATCAAAAACATGCTTTCTCTTTCATGCAATTTTTTGTCCATTGTTTAGCATGAGTTGTAATGACAATTGCACACACTCTTGCTTAATGAAAACACATAGAAGCTTCTTTTGTTCTCAAATGCACTGTATATGGATGTTTCTATTTAACTTACTTGCTTTGCAAAGTTGCACCTAGCTAGCATGATACACCTATAGGCCACTTGCTGCTTGTTGTCACTTATTTTATGCACTTGAATGCTTCAGAAATGCACCTCTAATTCCACCTTCATCATAGCTTCATGTGACAATGCATAGAGATAGTTTTTTGGTATTTGTAGCATCAATTGTTTTGGAACCAACCTTTAGTTTCTTGTATTCTATTGAAATGAATGATGTTATTTCACATTACATTCAACTTAAACACTAGGGTATTGTGTCCACAGTTCAACAATGCTTCTTTTCCTTCACTTTTGACCTTCGAGCTTCATTTGCAGCCATTTACATTTCTGTTTCTGGATGAAGGCAATCTCTCTCTTGTACTCTTCATGCATTTTTATCTCTTAGACAACAAATGTTGATGTGAAATTTTGATCCATGCATAGAAGATTTTAAAATACAACACCATAACGAAGGTGTCTTGAAGCTTTTTGAATTGCTACAGTTGCTATTGTTGATATGTAAACAAGGCATTATGTATGCCTATTCACTATCTCATTCCATGATGATGTACTCCTCATGATGATTGACTTGAGAAATTGATAATCTATGATCTTCAATTCATTGCATTTTTAGACTTGATTGTCCTAGATGATCACTTGCTTGAGCCTTTATGACACTTTTGATGCACTCCTTCAGATGCATATCTCTTTTGAGCAATACTAAATTGTTTCCTTTCTCAACCCCCTAAGGAATGTTAAGGGGAAGCATGCTGAGCTCAACCCTTGTGGGAGTCCATTTTACACCACATGCTTTAAAATATTCAAAATAAAACAACATGGCTTTTCCTATACTTGCACAAGAAACAAATAGTGTTATATTAAAACAATAAATTCAAAAGCTTCTTATGATGTTTCCTCCTTGGTATTCACTTGCACTCTTCTTGTCTTTGCTCAATTGATTCAATGCATCATAAACATTATTCTACATTACTATTGATAGATCATGTAGGAGGATTCATAACCCAAGCTCTAACAAACATTTTCATGCACTTGTAGGTTCACTTGGAGGATGGAGGTAGAGAGGAATGCACAACACTGAAGGCAACTTGAAGACAGGTTCAAGCAATGACGACTATGTTCCCTCTTATGTGCTCTTTTCTCTTTTTAATCTTCAGTAGCGTAGTGTACTCTTTATGATCCATTGTTTTAGCTACTCCCATGGCTTGTGTGGTGATTCTCTTTTTATCCCAATGAATACAAAACAACATTTTATCAATTGTTGTTCAATTTTGTACTTCTCTTTTGCAACAAATGTATGAAACATTGCGTAATGAACAACTAAATACAAAATGAAGTAATTTCTTTTACATTTATTGCAATATTTAATGCTGCAAATGATGAACAACAAACTGAAACACATTGCACTTTATTTTAAACTTAAAACTCAAAACATGCAATGGTTTAAACAATGTAGAAATAACTGAAACTTTTCACCTTGAAATGAATTTTGAATAAACCAGCTCTGTCAATTTGAGTTTGGTGAAAAATTGATAACAAAAAAAAAAGATAAAAATGAAAGGAAAAGAAAAGACAAGGACAAATCTCTTGGGTCAACATGGAAGAGACATAGGGTGTCTTGACGCCTTGTGTCATACTCCAAAAAGGGACCTTTTTAAGGCACATTTGAAATCAGGGTCCCAAGACCTTTGGGGGACAAAGACGCCCTAGGTGGCATCTTATGACCCAAAATTTGACACACAACCATAATCATTAAATTATCATTTATCCATTGATGTTTGTCATTACATAAAAAAGATATAATTCAATGTGGATGCAAAATAGGACCAATTAAGACATAAGTAAGGATGAAGGCACAAACAAGTGTGAAAATGCAAGGGTGTGCATTTTCCTACACTACACTAATGACTTGTTTCCTAGTGTTCTCATCTTCAATATTCATCCCTCTTGCAGCCTAAAGTAAGGTGTCATTGCATTTCATATTTATTTAGGGTGTTTGACCTCTCCCTAATTGGATCTTGTTATTTTCATATAGGAATCTCTCTCTAATGCACTTGAGTAGGGTTTCTTTGAATTTTTTAGCTCATAACAACCTTAGACACACATAAGGTTAGGGATTGCACACATTTTATTAGATCTTTAGCTCTTTATGGGGGTTTAAATGCCAATATAGGGGTTTGATTGAGGTAAATCCCCATATAACCACCAAAAACTAGCTCTTTTAGATTTATTATAGTTACAAAGATGAAGATGAAAGGTTTGCAGGGTAGGAAGTAGAGAGAAAATAGAGAGCTACAAGATCAAGTTTTGATTTTTTTTCAAGGCTTACAAAGACCCATACACCCGTAGGAATTTGTGTCCTCTGCAAGCTAGATCCAACTTTTTATGATAGGTGGACAATCTCCAGTACTTCTTAGATCTACTTGTAGTTTACTATTTTAGTCTGTGTACTTTTAGAATATTACATTTATCATATTAGGTCATATAGTTCAACTAGGTTAATCATTTCAAATAATTTCCAATCCACTTTCAAGGCCCTAAGAAAAGAGATCCAAGTTTGATTGGCTCTCCTTTGTGGTTGATAGTAAATCTCTTCATCTTGTTGATCTCCATTCTAATGTGACTTTGAAAAAGGAAGCTAATTAACCCTAGTTTTCACATATTAGGCTTAGGGTTTTGTTGTCACATAAAACTGCACCCTACTGAACAAGAGTTTAGTTTTCTAATGACACAATGGAAACAACCTCGAGGTTGTGGGACCTTGCATGAGTGAGGTTTAATTTGTAGAGAAGGTCAGCTTCCTCTTCTAAACTAAGTGCAAATGTGTTGGTCTAACCCAACACATGAAAACCCTATCACTACCTTGGTCTAACAAATCACTGAGGAAAAGGGATAGAAGGAGAACATAAAAATGAAAGGGAGGTGATGCACCAAAATAGAAACATGTTTCTTCTTGCCTCTAAACAACATAATAAATAAATAAAAAGATAAAAAACACATTCAAACATGAAGGTAAGCAAATTTTACAAAAGAATGCAAGAAATAACAATGATAATAGCTAAACTTTATTAATATAAAATCTTAGAAGCAATCTTTACAATGGTAGAATGCAAGAATGCAGTGTCTGCAATAGAAAAAACCTAGAGAAGACAGAGGAAGAACGCCCAAAAAATATAGAAGTGTTGCCTTTATAGTGTAGGCATAACTGCAATTCGGATTCAAAATCCCAATCCTAACTCTAACTAGTGTTATAAAAAGGGAACTCAATCAGAGTACAAACAAAAAAAATTGTCCCCAAAATAGAGCAACAACCGGGCCATAAAGGCCCCTGACACCACAAGAACACTCCATCTTGATTGCACTCATGAATGCAGGTATGGGATCCCAACAAATTCACAATTAGAATAAGGAAAAAAGTACCTTGACAAAGACTTTGACCTCTGCAACACTTAAAGAAATAAATGGCATCATTCAGTAATTAATTTGGCTTGGGAGAAGCATAGAAGGTTGATCTAGAGTCATTCAGAGTTGATCTTGTAGCTGAAATGCAGATACACCATTTATTGTTTGTGCTCACCCATGAAATGAGGCAACTAGTTGTTCATGTTTGAACACTGACCGTCAGATGCAAGATGGAGGAACAAGATCAAACATTGAGCCAAGTTTAAAACATCATCATTAATCTCCACCTTCAAATCAGGGTCCTTTGTTGTGCATCGTGCATTTGACTTAAGCCTTTTGGCATGAAACAACAATGCTCCAAGGAACAACATAACCAACATCTTTCCCATTATGAATTGCGTAAACCACTCCACTACCTTGCTTCACAACAATGATGTGAAGTAAGGGAATGATGCAACCTTAGTCGTTGGATGTTCTATGTTTAATCTCAACCCTTCATTAATCATTGTAGAAAGGCACTTGTTGACAAAATGTAAAGACACGATGTGATGAGTCCCTCTGATGGTGAGAATATTCATAGGAATATTCTCCCATTAACCATCACATATCATTGGAAAATTTTCAAGGTTCAAATATGTATCAATGATGCAAAGAATCCACGCGATGTGAATGGACATATAGGCCATCACACATCGTGGAAATGAAATGAAAGGTGATAAAATTATAGTGATAAGCGATGTGTAGGAGATGAGCTCATCGCTCATTGCAAAAATAGAACTAGGTGCAAAGGAAAAGCACGATGGGCGATACAAACATCTAAGCAGTGGTAAATAAGCATATGACTTAAAGTTGTTCATAAAAGGGGGTTGCGCCTAGGTAAAATGAAGAATGGGGACATTAACACTTTTAACTTAGGGATGCAAGACTAATTAGGGTAAGAGGTATTGAACCTTAAGGTGGTTTTTCGTTTGAAACTATTGTCGGCGATTAGGTCTCAGACCATCATAAGTCAGGTCTCAAGCCATCAGCTTACCATGTGCAAGGAAGAAGGAAAGAAGTGAAAGCATGAAGAGAAAGGATCGGGGTAAGACGAAAGGCTTACCTCCAAAACTTGGAGGTAAGGAGGAAGCCATACCCCTGAAGCTCAAAGTATTCAACATGTAGTAAAATTATTGGATCAAGACATCAACGGGAAGAAGAGATGGAGGGAGAAGGGTGAAAACAAAGTGATTTCGGAGGTCGGACTGAAGGCTTACTTCTTACGTAAAGAATGTAAGAGGTAAGAGGTAAGGGCGAAAGCTAATAGAAGAAATGCATAAGGATGGAAGAATTGTGAGATGGTAAGGGGTAAATGGTAAGGCCGAAGGTTGAAACCCGAAACACATATGTGAAAGATGGGAAAGGCGGAGTGATGGAGAAATGAAGAAGGCGATGGGTAAGAGATAGTTTGAAAACCTAAAAAAGTTAGACTTATCCAAATTTAGGAACACTTCAATGGAAACACATGCAAGATGGCCCATGTAGGATCACTCAGATCGGATATCAGTGATGGGTCATCTAAGGGGGGCATCAAATGTCAAAATGTTCTGCTTGTCATATAATACATTATGACAGTGCAAGTCTAAAAGTGATAAATTTTCCAAAACTTGTCCAATTTTTTGATTATGCTTGATAAAAAATACAAGTGTCCAAAAAATTTCAAAATTTTCAATCTATAAAATGTAATTCCAAATGCAATTTTCAGATGTAAAATGCAGCAATTGACTAATCCTAATGTGAAAAATCTAAAAAATGATGAACTTTATATCTTTTTGTAACAAAACAATATAATTATTTACCTTTTTGACTATATGCAAGATACCTAAATGAATGCAATGAACACTTTCATATTTGATTTCAGATCTAAAATGACCTAATACAAATTTGTAAATGAAATTAAGATGTAGATTCTAACTATGATTATTGAAATTAACCCTATAGCAACATATGATGCAGTATGATATACCATTTTTCTTATATTTTTTATGATTTTTTATGATTTTTTGATGCAATTAGATCTAGGATGGTATGATTCAGATTTTATAAGGTTTATAATGTTAATGTGTTGGGTTCACCAAAATGATAAGGTGGAAAAGTGAAAACCTAGAGTTTTACATTAGGATTTGGCACTTTCCACTATTCTTATTGTTTAGAATTCAAGTTGGCAAGGGCACAAGATTAACTTTCAACCTAAAAGGTGAGCCAATCAGTTGTTGGATTTAAATTCTAATGGGGATTTGGAATGTATTTTTGATGAAATGCAATGATATGACTAGCTAACAATGAAAATGCACTCTTTTGATATGAAAATAATAAATCTAGGAATTGACATACAAATTTTATGACTAGGAATAGACTAAGGAAAATTGTGTGCACCTTTGATTTGAATTTTGACTTGATTTGACTAGACAAGGCCACCCATGGCACCCTTGTCTAGATGATTGAAACTAAAATTTTCTTTCATAATCCTTGGGTGTCTGATCAAGGGCTTCTTCTTTTTATATCTTGTTGTCGGATATTTGTCAATTATCGAGATAATTGAATTTTTGTATCTTGTCAAGTTGTAGGGTTTGAATGAAACAATGATCAAATTGTCTTCAATCTTCCTCCAAACTTCTTCAAATTTGTAACCTGCACATTCAAAGAGAGAGGAAGGGTTGTGTCATAAAGGGGCTTGCCTCGGTCAAACCCCATGTTGGTGTTTCGACCTCCACAATGGAAAAATTGATGATAGGGGGCTTATACTTTTGAGAGATAGAGGCTAAATGAAAAATGAATTATGAATAAAAAATTGGATGTAACTCATCACTCAAATATGATTCCTTGAAGGAATCAATTCATGCACATCTCCTCAAGGCTTGATTGCAATTTGGCTTGAAGACCTACAAGTGTTAGTCCTCACAAATGAATTTATGCATAAACATGAAAAAACCACACATAAAACTTGACATGATGCTTTGACAATGAAATATTGCATTATTTGTACTCTTGATTGCTCTTGGGACACTTGATTTTCTCAATTGAATTTCCTTGTGATCACTTATTGCTAGATATCTTTCAAATGATGAAAACTAGGCATTTATATGCAATTAATCTAATTTCACACAAATTAAATATCGATGACTAACATTTAGAATTTGAAATTCAAATAATAAATTGCTATCCCTAACATATTAATATTTGGGGCCAAATCAGGAGGATAAGGCCACCGAGGGTTCCCTTTTCCATGCCCTATTTTTGAGATGTTAAGAATCGATGGAAAAATATTAAATATTTACTTTGATTTTATACATTTGATTCCTTGATAAATAATTTAATGGGACATGGAATACATAATTTAGTACATTAGGTGTACAATTAGGTACATGCACACAAGAGGGAGAAAAATCTAGTGTGAAATTGTCAAGGGCGACAATTGACAATGTTACAATTATTTGTATCTCTTCGTTGTAATTGCAATGTATAATGTCAAGTGGGATAATGTTAGGTTAGATAAAATTTACCTTGCAAACCAAGGTCATTTTATCTCCATGTTTCTTGGAAAGTGTCCTAGGGGACATGCGAGAAAAGTATTTAATTTTGGTAATATTGTAATTTCATTTTTAAGAGAGACATTAAAGTTGGTGGAGGTTACACATCACTAGAGGGAAAAATACTCTCTCATAGGTGTGCACATTGAGAATATGAAGAGTCTTGAGTGGGGATCCAAGTCTAGAGGGAAATAGGTGCTTATTGGTGTTCCACCTAGAAACTGAATAGTCACCAGAGCATCCTAAATGCCAAAATTTGAAGGGGCTATCAGTTAGGCACCCATTTTGAAGCCTTTTGCACATTTAATTAATTTATCATCATGAATTTTATTTCGAAGAATGGGGTGTGGGTTTTTTTCAAGTGCTTTCAACACCTCTTATTTCGGTTTACCACTGTGGTTTTGCCTCCCACAAGTTCTATAAATTGGAGCCTTGAGATGGTAGTAGCATCTTGTGTTATTTCCAAGTGTATGGAAGCATTTATGTTGTAGGAGAAAATAAAATAAGTGTATTATGGTGTATCTCTCTTTCGAAGATAAATAATATACTTTCCCTCTTTTCTCGTGTGGAGTTTTTTCTCGAAAGGATTTCTCCATGTAAATCTTGTGTCACATTCATTTATTTAATTTTTCTATTATGATGAATGTGCAATCACATACATAAATCAGATTTGGTAATCTTATTTCCATATTTGAATAGACATACATAAGTTATTATTGTAGCTTAGTTTCACCTTGTTTTTAACAATGTGGAGCTAGGGTGCACTCTACTTTATCTCTATCTGAGGATAAAGAAGGGTTTTAGGTGAAGGTAATGTGTGTATTACATTATCTTCTATGTTATTTTCCTTCAATTCATTTTCTTGTCCTCATTTTGGCACACTTGGTGGGACCCATGTTCCTATTTTGATCTTTTTTGTGAGTTTTTGTTGAGTTCTTAATTGGAGGTTCCAATTTGATACTCAACTATGTGATTCAATCCCTTACATTCACAAAATCGCACTTACATTCTACTTAAATTTTTAACTATTTTTAGTGCTAACCCTTGGTTTTTCTCTATTCATTTTTGCATTTTCCTAATATTCTACTTGCAAGTTTGGCTAATCTACCTTTTTTGCATGTTTTATATTTTCCTAACATTCTATTTTACAAAAAAATGGATTATTCATTATCTTTTTCTTCAAATCTAGGGCTTTTGCAAAAGCATGCTTATGTTGTATTCATACACACCTTCATTCTTACTTTTGTGCCTCTATTTCGACTTGTTTTGCTTCCACTTCACAAAGTTGCACCTCTACATAGGTATAATTTTCTTTTTTTGTGTGTTTTTGTTCTTTTGTTCTATCAAAAGGAGCCTTTGTTTAATCCTGCAATGTCTGTGTTTCATAGAGTTGTGCTTCTATTTATTTTCCTTCATAAGTTTTTCAAATTATATCTTTTTTCTTATCCAAAAAAATCACTTAGGGTCTTTTTCCCCAAACCCTTATTATCGAGGGATCACATTCATTCCCTTGCACCCCCCTATGTTGGGGTGAGTGTACCAACCCCCATAGGAAAAGGGACCCAATTTTTTTATGGTTATCTTAATGCTAAAAAATATTTTATTTGATCATTTTTTCATCTAACCCCTTGTTATGTAGCTTGAAATCACTTGTCAAAGGAAAAAAACTTCAAACCATTAACTTCTTATAGGTTCACTTGTCCAAGGTTTTCTTTTTCCACTAATCTAGACATATTTATTTTCTTAAATTTAATGAATTTTTGTTGTCTTTGGGTGAGTGGTGTTTATGATCTACTCTTGCACCTTTATGTGATATTAAGGATCAAAAATATCACATACTCTTTTATTTTTTTTGTATTATCATCCTGAGGAACCCAACATGTGTATGATTTCCCCTTGTGCTTCATCAATATTGGGTGACCAAAACCACTTGGATCTTCCTTTCAGGAGGCCTACCTAGGGATTTTATCACCTTAGGGGATGACCTTAACTCTCGTGTTCTAGTAAAGTATAAAGAGTGGGAGGTGAATCAAAAGAAACCTCTCTTGGAAGTAGAATATTATCATTTTGAGCTAAGCCTCTAAGAACTGTATAACTTGGAGAAGTGAAAGTGGAAAGTGGGTTACACTCTCTTCCTAATTGTTTTGCATTATTCCCTTTCATCTACAAATTTGGGCCTCACATATCCTTGAGGTATTTAGATGACTCCCTAGAAACCTTGTTCATCCTAGTTTAAGACCTTTCAATCATCTCTTAGTGTTGTGCAAGCTAAAATATCATGCCTAAAGTTACTCACCATGTATCTCTCTGAGTAGAGATAAAATCTCTTTAGGAAAGATCTTAGGACCTCCAAAGAAATGGAAAAGGTGATCCCTTGTGTCATTGGATCCCTATCTATTGAATCTTGAAAGATAAGTTCCTTGCACTAATCTTGAGATATTAGTCTTTGGTTAGTGGACCCACACCAAGTCAACACTCCCAATTGAATAATTATAGGCTTATGTAAGTGCTCGATGTGTCTTCTTGTGCTAAAATAGTGCATACCTATCAATCACAATTCCTCAAGCCACTTTCTTTTTTTGTGTGCTTTCAAATCTACCTCCTAGTTAAGCAAGTAAAACCTTCATCCAAATCCATTTATCTAATCCTTCATCTATCCAAATATTCCAAACCTATCTATCCTCCTTTCAATTTAATCCTTCATCTATCCAAATCATCCAAACCCATCTATCCTCCCAATATTATCTCTTATCCATCCAAGTATTCTAAATCCCTACATCATATTTCATCCATTAATATCTTTTCAATCCAATCTACTAGCCAAAATTTTCACCCCAAAACTAGTCCCATCCTCCATCTTCATCCTTATGTCCTATTCTTCTAAATCCCCAAGTCAATTTTAATTCATCATCTAAAATTTATCCCAATTTTTCCTCTTCCAATCAATCCTCTACCATTTCCATTCATCTAATCTATCCTCCATACAATCTAATATACTCTAATCCATCTTCATTCATACCAATTCCATTGGTAACTACAAGAGTTGATTCTACGAAGAGGGGAAGTTTTAGCAAAAATAAATGCCGACAGGAATGCGTACTCATTTTGAAACAAATGGACCATACCCATTTAGGAAGGAGAACCTGAGCCTTATGTTTTCTTTAAAATGCACACCCTTTCTAAAAATAATGAAATCCCAACTTGTTTCTTGATTTGGTTGTAGGATCAGGTAAGGCTTGGTAACCCAACCCTTAGCCTTGGATGGATATAGCCCGAGGAGTGGGAGTACTAAGTAGGTTTATGTCTAACCCTAGTAAAGAACATTGGACTTTTTTAAAGAGGGTGTTTAGATATTTACGTGGTACTTTAGATTATTGTTTAATTTATCATGGAACTTATGGTGTGGTCAAGCCATTAGACATATAGGGGTTTTTGGTGTAGATTAGGCAGTTAACTTGGATAGTCAAAGGTCCAGTAGCGACTATGTATTTACTTTGTTTGGAGGTGTAGTGAGTTGGATGTTTAAGAGGCAACCTACAATTTTATTTTCTACCACTGAAGCAGAGTATATGTTGAACACCTCGAATACTTAGAGGGAGGGTGAATCAATATTCTTTGAAACCACTCAAACAATTAAACATTCATTCCATATAGCACATTCAATTTGTTGTAGGAAAGGAAAGCATGAAAATAACCATCAACATCACATGACACATGAACACCATATTTTTACATGGAAAAATGAAAATGGGAAAAACCATAGTGAGGATTGTCTCACAATATATTTAACCACTTATAAGATATTACATAATTTCTCACTGTAGGTGCAATCATTGTCCAAGTGGATTCATTTCCCACTGAAATAAGAAAGGATAGAAGATATTGGTGGCACACAACCAAGATTTTAATAGTTACAAATGCATCTACAACTTGTTGGGATACAGTTCCATTGAATCTCAATATATTGACTTCACACACTTCATACTAATTTGCACTCACTTTGTTCTACATTGCATTCACCTTATACTTGCACAATTCACATCAACTACATATCACTCTACATTACCATCACCAAAACACCAAACAATATCTTACATAAATATTTTCTTTATCCACAAACACCTATAACATCAATTAGGTCAGACTAATTAGATGTACTATATAAAATATACCTTGTCAGCTCAATATACACACATACATACTTTGTGCCAAAATTTAAAAATTATAACACATTCAAATAGTTTTGCATGGACCTATAATATCTCCCACATAATGGATCAATACATATTCAAACTCCACAATACTCAAAAATTATTAGGTTGGCACCGGTAATAGCCTAACATAGAAATTTACCAACTATACATCCAAAAATTGATACGTAGCGATCCAAACTTCATGCCATTAAGAATTAAAACTCTAGTGACACCTGTAAACATCTCCATAAATGTGCAAAGCTAGATACCAATCCATGGAGAAGTACAAATTTTCCAAAACATACATATTGTATTCGTAACACTGTAACTACCATACCAAAAAAATTTCATTCATATCTTCAACACCAAAGACCGAAACACTATGAAACTCTACATTTAGATTCTTCTAACATGCAACAAAATTTCACCAAAATTGCAGAGAAAGATTCTACACACCGAACCAATGTGAACCAAAAATATTGGATGTCTTATACATAGAAATGCTTCTTTAGACACTTAGTTGATTTCCCTTTCATTTGTCTTCACCAGATCAAACCTTCTTGCACATAGCCACTAGATAAACATCTTCAAACATGTTCAAAACATACAAATTGGTTTGCACACTATCTTTATGTAGACATCTAAATTTGGACACTTAATTTATCCAAATTCATCCCCTTTCGTCTTATTTTCGTTAATTAAATAATACTGCTATTATTTAATTAATAACTTTAATTCTGCCAAATCCCTAAGGTATTTAATCAATAATACCTTATCTCTTTAATCCTCCTTTCATCAAATGAATTAATAAAATATGACATTTATTTGATTCCTCACATGTCACATCCTCCATCTTTTATTATCTAATCTTAATCCTTCTTCTGATCTCATCATTAGGATGTGCACATGCCTAATCCTTGATTAGGAGGTGTCACATCCTCCAACTTTTTCAAGTTGGCCTCTAATATTTCTTAGCCACATAACCTTCCTCTAACCCCTCATCAACTTGTCTAATCACCCCCTTAGTCAACTCTTACCATCCCCCAAGGAATTTTTAATTCCTTTTGTCTTCCCAAAGTCCTTTGAGGAATTTTTAATTACACTCTCATCTTTCAAGGAATATTAAATTTCTTTTCTCTTCCCCATGTCCTTTATGACATGTGTCCTTGGTAAACTCCATAGCGCCTTCCCTTGGACAAGGCACTCCACTTCCCCATGTGAATTTTTAATTCACTTTGAATCCCCCAATGCACTCAAAAGGAATTTTAATCTTCCACTTCTTCCCACATGTCCTCTCTTTATTCTTTATTCTCCTCTCATACATATTTTGAGGAATTTTAATTCTCATGATGTCCCTCTCACCCTATTATGCGGGACAAGGACATCCTTTATGGAGGATATCTGACCAAATCCGGCAATACTTTGAAGTACATCCATGTCATGTACTTCCCTTACACCTCATCTCCACCTCATCTTTCTTAAACCTCTCCCCTTGCCACATGTCAAGATGTGAGGGCTTGTGAGTTCTCAACTCACCATAGCCCTACATCTTGGCCATGTGAAGGATCAATCTCAACC